>OMLP01014728.1:0-44861 GCA_900302685.1 Spondyliosoma cantharus
TATATTATAACTACTGTGAGCTGTCAGACGACCTGGGCATCATACGAGGAAATTCAAGCTTTAACATTACTCTTCTGTATGCTGAAAGTGTGCATATCATGATATGTTTAATTTGTTTTCTTCAGAAAAATTCTAAAACCCCTGATAGCTCACTGGTTATTTTATCTTTAAGGCGGGCAAAAATGCTACAGAACTTATCACATTAAAGTGAGGCAATGCTTTGCTGCAAACATGACAGCGAGCATCATCAGAAGTGGATACAGCTGGTGAACACAATACCAGCCGTCGTAAACAAAAGCAAAAGCTAGGTGTGAATTTCACATTAGCTGCCAACTGTGAATGTCACTGTCAGAATTTGAAAGAAAGATCAAATCTACAAATAAGAGGGAAAATATGGTTGCGAGGCAAAGCTCAAAGCATCCAATGCTGCCTGTGATTCAATCACTTGCTCCTCCAGCAACTGTGTGTTGCAGATTAATAGTGATTTACAGCCGAAAAATATCACCACAGTCACAGCCAACCTGAAGTTCTTGCCAAAGACTAGGTATGATAAAAGGAAAGTAAGTTTCATTCTAATAACACCATGACAAGGTTAAATAAAACAAAAGTAAAACAGGTTCCCACTGTTCCCTGTCAATCTTTGTATTGAACGTGAAATTTATATATAATATAAGACTAAAGAGAGGAGGGGCAGTCCACAAAACCAAAACTTCTAGAGAACACAAGTACTCTTCATTACCATAAATTACAAATATACGAAGTATTAGGCTAAAGGATTATCATACTGTTGATTAATATACACTTTTAATACTTTACAATTCTTGCTTACAATGACCTCACATTTCATCTCTCTCAGAAAGTTACATTTCTGAGTCGTTGCCTCGACAGAAGCCACGCACTGTATGTTACACAGAGGGTGGGTAGAAATATCTTCCAGAATATACGATCATATCTGTTGCACAGCTCTCTTTGTTTAGCTCATATACTCAAGAGCTGCATAGAGACCTTTTGGTGTCTTGAGACAACACAGACACATTCGCCCGGGTGCAGTGAAGGCGTGAGTGCATCTTGGCAGCGTGCCATTAGCCATATCAAAAACTCCTGCCATTTCATTTCTCTGCTCAAATATTTTTCCATCAAACCTAATCGATGGCCAGCTTTGCTTCCTGTAACCGCAGCCTCAGCGCATTGCTGCAACTCAACAGAAAGCAGCGATTTCTCAGCGCAGTGGGGGATTTGTCTTTGGCCTGTTCCGTCTCCCTCCCCTCAGTCTCTCGATGTGTCCTCTACTGGTTCCGTGCTCTTACTTGTGAGACAGCCCTGACGCCGGGAGGTCAAGAGTGACAGGACATGTGGGTGTGCTAATCTCCCCTCGGTCAGCTCTGGAACTGGACCTCAATCAGCACAACGTGGTATTTGACATAATAGATGGGTGAGGAGATAAAGGGAGACAAAACCTCCCCTGACAAATGGATGAATTTCCTGGAGAGCACAGCTACACTTGATGGTAATGGTTTAGGGATGAAGTATGGGGGGAGATGGAAACCCGCGGAGAAAAATGGTTATTGCATCTAATCCAGATGACAGCAATGACCCCATTGTCACATCAGGGAATTGTCTGTTCCACTTTGATTTCGCTCAGTGTGACCACTTGAAAAAGTTATCGAACAATTTAAGGCTGAAATGTTTCTATTTAATTCACCTTTGGGCTTTTCATGCTGGGATGAGGTCAAGAAGCATAAAGCATGACGCATGGTGGGATAATCTAAGTTTACTGCCAGGAATGCAGGTGCTTGCTTCGGCACTCCCTTCTAGATCTCCCTCAAGGGCATCATTTTCCACTTCAAAACACAGTTTTGGTCCCTCTCCCAAAACTTGTGTTGTCCGTCCAAACCCAGGGGACAGGTTGCACCATTTAATGAAAAGGTGAGATTCACCCAGTCCGACTGTTACCTTGCAATTGCACCAAATGCTTAATGGGCAGCAGCAGGCAGGAGAATTTCTGGCTACAAATTAAGTCTCTGAGGCTGTGCTTCCTCTCAGGCTGCATACAAACCTGCTTCCTTTGCTGGGATTGGCATAAGTTAACCGCTAACCATGGGGTTAAAACTGGAGTTGGACACCCTGTCATGTTTTGGAAATGTAACCACTGCAGAATATTATATCAAAGACACCAAGGTCATCTGAAGTAAGTGAGCAAAAAAAATATCCATCCCCATTGGATGTCATTCTTCACAGTTTTAGCAAGCCAAGTAGGCTTGAAATTCTCCAAACTGTTTAAGAAAATGCCAGCAGTTTGTATTTTTGGTCAATTTGTCAGTGTCAATCAGGATAAATTCTGATGTGTTAAAGCTATCACTAGACTGAGCGTGCAGCCTGATCATACACAAGTAAACCCAATGACTGACAACCTCTCACTGACTTCTAATGGAAACATACAAATGTGTAGCTTAAACTATTGTGTATTTCCATGTCCACTTGCAGTCAGTCTACGTTTTTCCACTTGCTACCATCAAAGCCCTGTTCTGCTGTTTTCTGTGCCCTGCAAGCTGCGCTGAAACAAATCAAAGGGGGGATGATAACAAAGTTTTTATTTTCCTTTGCCTGTTCAACCACATCTGGTCAGGTGTTAGATCACTGAAACATCACCTGAGGACAATTTGGATGAGATTTCATCACCGTAGTGATGAAATCCAATTGCAATAAAAATGGAACACCAAATCTAGTCTTGAAAGGCTCCCTTCTCATCAGCGCATTTACTTTCTATCACAGTTACTCAGGTGATTTCTTTTCCTGTGACCCTTAATGGCCCAAATTACCTCATTATTTTGTATTCTATCTCACAGAGTCAGAGCTCTCCAGCTTATCATCTGATGGGAAATGCTGCTGTTTGGAGTTGCAGGGGCTCTGCTGGCTACTAATTGAGAAGAACAGAGAGTGAGGGAGCCATCACTTTGGAACTGCACACTCCCTGTGGAGATGCTGCATATGACCCGTCACTAGGAAACAATGACGTCTTATTGGCAAGCCAATTCCCCTGAAGCATTGATATGACAGAGCAGCAGAACACAGACACATAATACCCATACAGTCTAAGATTCTGCACTTTCAATATCTCAGATTGAAAGACCACTATAATGATTGAAAATGTCCCAAAAATTCCCCCTGTGAGATGCCAATAAGAAGCTGACAAAGATCAGATAGGGAGGAGAAAGTGGCCAAGAAAAAGACACTCAAGGGACACAAACTGAAGATAAGATGGAGGCACGGTGAGTGTTTGAGATGAAGAAAGAAAAAAACAGAAAACAACAGATAAACAGATAAAAGGGGAGACAGCTGTGTCGTCGACACTTAAAGAGAATGATAGAAGTGGAGATGCAGGGTGGAGTTGATAAACTGACAGCTGCCAGCCTAAACATGGGCTATATGTATCACTGCTGGAGTTATGCAACTGTCACCGGTGTATTCTTAAAGATATGTGCTACAGGAAAGCTTGTTTTAAAGTGTATTTTTAAAGGATGATGGTCTGTCGACACCAGAGCTGGGGTACAATCTCACGTCATTCTAAACAAGTTAGAGTGAAGTCTTGAATCAATCAAGACAACTCCGAGACAAGTCAGAAGTTAAATGAGACAGGTCAAGGTCAAGTGGCAGGGCAATCGAGACAAATCAAAGTCAAGTCTCTAGTCAGTCTAAACAGTCAGTTTAAGTCTAAAGGCAGTTGAGACAACTCTCAGTCAAGGGGGGTAGAGCCAACATCTTGTTATTGGAAGGTCGCTGGTTCAGTTGCCCAGGTCTGCATACCTAAGTGTCCATGGGCAAGATACTGAACCTCAAACTGCCCCTGATGTGCTGGTCAACACCTTGCATGGCAGCCACCGCCATCAGTGTATTCATGTATTTATGAATTACTGTTAGTGGCTTTGGACAAAAGTGTCTGTTAAATGTAAAATGTAAGTCAGAAATTATGTTCGAGTGACACGTCTAAGTCAAGTTGCAAGTCGGAATACTTCTTTTAAGTCACGTGTCTGTTGTTTCTTTGAAAATCCAGGCAAAGTCTTCAGTTCTCATTTTTTTAGGATTTATACTTGGGTTGTCTGATGATTTTTTTTATTTCATCCTCCTACTACAATGTCTATGAATTGTGTTATAAATATGATGTACTTCATTCAAAAGGGGGTTTCAATTCTTCTCTGTAGTTTAATAGGCAGGCAGATTACTCAAAATGGAAAGCCTGTTATTCACATGACAAGCCACACAGGTGAGCATGAAAATGATCAGCTTAAACGGACATTTCACATGACTGACACATAACACGCATCTGAATTAGCTAAGGTCTGTTGAGACCTCACAATCACAGTGAAATCAACCCTCCTTCATGCCGTGCCACTACCTAAGCCAAAAAGGGCTTTGCTAACAACTAAGTGTAGATAGTAACAATGAATTACAACATATCTTCACCCGATGTATCATTTATTTACTAAACCTTATATATGATAGAGATTACACCTAAAGCCAAGCCCAATAATTACTATTACCTTTAATAAAACATGATAAATACATAATGTCTTCACAAAACAAAACAAAAAGAGGATGGATCTGCTTGCTTGACATGATAGACAGAGGAAAATAATCTTACACTTCAGTTTGAACAAAGATAAAATTCATAATCAAGCATAGCCTTTGGCCCTTCTCCTGACCTTTATTCTTCCAGGAATGGAATGGCTACCAATCAACTGGGATTCAACTGAGGATTTAATGTTAAGTCAGTGGGGGTATTGCTGAGAGGCTATGATAATCATAAAATGTATTATGCCAATTGTCTCCATAGACAGAATATGCATTAGAATCTATCATGAAAATCAAAAGCAGACAAGGTCTAATAAAATAGCCAAAGGCTGATGCCAGAAGCGAAGAGAAATGCAGCCTGTACCAATGGGAAGAACAATTGGTTTTGGATTTAACATTGTTGGTGGCTAAATTTGTTCAGATTTCCACAGATATTCGGCCAACATTCATGGAGCGATATCACATGAAGATTTCCAGTGAAGCCACGGTGGAGTCTGAGTGCAGAATATTTTGGATTTAGTTTTGCTCTCTGAGTCAAAGAGCCAGGGCTTCCTTCAACAAGCTGTCATTTTGTGCTAAAACAGAGTAAAACATCTAGGATAAACGTAATCGACAAGGAAATACAAAGCAACTGCTTTGTTCAGCATTGATAATTCAACTGCTTTCGGTGCTCACATAAATATCTGCTTTAAGTGTCTACATGCATCCCTTCACTTGACTCTTCAACAGAGAATGTAACTACTCAAAACTGAAAACCAAACCGTCGGCATGGCTCGCATACTAACTGACACGTCCGCGACTTGTGCACAAACTTCAACTATCTTCGGTGATCAAAACTTCAACAGACCTTTCATCTGCTTTCATCCCTAGTCAAAAAACTGTTCGCCTGCCTCGAGAGCTTATACATCAACTTACATCAGCTCTTGTTCCATTCATGGGTAATACCGACATGTCAGCTGATTTAACCTGTTACTCGGCTGACGGTTTAACTACTTTTAGCTTCATCACCTGACACATCACTCCCATACACAATTTCAAATGCAAATAATACAGTTGGCTTGGTGGCGGATTTCCCTCTGTCCACAAAAATATCCCTTTTAACTTTTAGCATTATTATTAAAAAAAACCTGAAGTAGCATTTTGAATGCTCCAGGAATAGCTGATTACCTCTCCCAGGTTTTTGGGGCAATAACAAGCCACCAGAACAGTTCAGTGTGCCTCGGGAGTCCAACATCTCCAGTATTTGTTCATATGAGAGCTGTTGGGTTGATATGTGGTGACTACCAAGGCCATATCAGCATATAGTCATTTTCATCAAAACTGTGTTCAGAAGTGTTTCCTATAATATCAATCTGCACATTTTATCTGTTAAAATTTCAGCAACTGGGAGCTCATTTGAAGGTTGTAATTTACCCCATTTGATATGGCTGCTGAAAATGTGTTAGGTGTCTTAATTAAAAGCCATCCTTGTTTAGCAATAATGAGGATTTAAGGAGCAATTTAAAGAGAAATTTAGGAGCTAGGCAGGAAGTAGCTAATTTGACACTGTTTCCTTCCACATATATTCGGCACTGAGAGATGTAATACCTCAGGGCAGCCAAACAAGAGATTCTGGGGCAATACATCAAAATAACTAATCAAATATTCAGCTATGAGAGACTGGCCTCACAGAGGAGATGTGAGGAGAGCAGCAAATAGGGCGAGAGTCATTTGAAAGAGCAGACAGAGATTACACAAGTACCAGCTGTCAGAACGCCGGTGAATCAGCACACTCCAAAATGAGGGCTGCAGAATGTGACAACAGGGCTGCGCTTGATGGACACATGTTTGACAGGAAGCGTCGCTGATGATGAGCGGGAGGATACCCACAGTCCTCTGCTCTTCGGCCAAAAACATCCAAATTGGCTGACCTGTCAGGCTTGGTACAGCCGTCCAGAAGTCTGCAATCATATGCCAAGCAACTTTAGCCTTTTAAAACCAGCCACTGAGCTGCTCCAGTTCTTTTTCAGCAGGTAGCCAAAGTCAGCTTGTAGCTGAAATAATAATCCACCGCAGCACGCGGGCCAATATAACAGCGGCTGCCACAAAAGGCGGGAAGTGAAGCCACAGATGTACCTTCAATCCAAACAGGCCATAAAGGTGTTTAAATTAAAGTGCGGATGAGAAGAAACAGTAAGGCAGGGAAGATATTAAATGTGAGATGAAATGTGATTAGGAGGTGGAATAGTTAATGAATACAAAGAAAAAAGAGAAAGAAACATGTCATTAAACGTTCAGTTTGTGGTTTAAGCTATTGCATCATCTAAATGCAAATGTGATAATAGCAATACATTTTCAGTTAATCAATTCATTTTAATCAGCCCCAGGAAAAGAGTGTTATTGTTGCCACATAACACATGGCAGACACACCAATCAGTCATGAGACAGATTGTGCTAAATATCTCGGGTTCGAATCTGGTCATTCAAAAAAAGAAAATGCAAGCTGAGTAAAATATATTAAGGCTATTCAAATCCAGTCGTACAGTCACCTGAGATTCAAGAGAATAATCTTGGCCATGTCATTGGAACTCCTGCTAGAGCATTTGAGGGAAGGGGGAAGGGGTTATGGGTGAAAATCTGCCATTAACCAAATGGACTTGGCTGGCTGGAGGAGAGCTCGCCTAATGTCTGGTGTACTTAGTATAGAAGGACTTGAGCCAATTTTAGGGCCTCAGAGTGTTCCAGTGAGTTCCAGAGACACAGCGAGGGTTCTGAAGAAGCTTCATTTATTCTCAGCAGGGTAACAGAAGGGAACTGAGTTCCGCCAGAGATACAAATGGTGTATCCATGTGAGGCGACAGCAAGCGCTACAACCAAAGGTCAGATGCCCCAATTTCATTTCTACCTCTTTTTGTTGTTCCCTTCCTAGCGGCGGCTTTAGCAGAAATCAAAACTACAGAACAATTGCTGTGTCATTATCTGTGTTATGGCCAACACAGATAGATGTTTTGTTTCTTGTGGATGCCTAATTTGTGGGAATGAAGGCAGGGAATAAAATCCGGTCCTTTCATCTTTTGCTTGTTATCTTTTTCAATATGATCAGTGTGCTAATGAATCCAACCAGAGAGCATGGTAATGGTACCTCATTTTAGTGAATGAAACATCCACCATGAAAAAGAGAAAATTTAGCTTCGGGGGGAATTTGGAGACACCTTTATTTTTTTTTCCCCCTCAAACTGGGGACTGCACCTATTCTTCTATTATTACTTAAAGCCACATAAGCTCATTCATGCCTTTTTACGTCCATGTGCAGGGTATGGTAGGTATGGTGGCAATGGTAGCTTCACATAGCATAGCTTAATAAACATATCTGCATAGTTCTGTACAACCAAGACAATTTGATCTTGTGTCCACATATTCATTTTCATTGAACATTTGTTCAGATAAATAGAGTTTTCAGTCCATCACAAGAGGCTACTTTAATTATCTCTAATAAAGTTGAAAAAAATAATTATTTCACATCTCAATATATTCATGTCCCAACAGGTTTCCAACTATTGCTTAAAAATATGTCACTCCAAGAAGTCAACAATTTATGTTTGTGAAAAAATAAAACCAATAAAACCCAAGTTGAATTAAACCATAGTTTTCCATTAAAATGTGAACATTTCTCTTTGATAAGTGACCAAAACCAGGATACTCAAGAAACCTGATTGTAACCAGGATATTAGAGGGTATAAATCAACTCATAAAGCCTTGGTAACTTTTATATTGTAGCGTAACACAGATGCCGGATCATGCACAGATTGATTGTGGTGTTTGTTGGTTTAAAGCTCTGACCCCCACATGTTCAGTGTCTCACTTAATAACAACACTCTCGACCATCCTGCCAGTACATGAACACTTCAGAGGGTTTTTAAAATTGTTGCTTTCAACATGACACGCTTCAAACAATAAAATAAATCAAAATGAACATTTTCCCCGTGCAGCAGACGCTGAAATAAACTCAAATAATGGCTACCTGGAATGTTGCCTAGAATGTTGAAACAAATATGTTAAGCTTTAGATATTTGTTTTTTAAAAGGCTACTGCTACTGTCAACAAGCTGTGTTACACACTAGTCCTTTCCCTTTTTCTGCTTCCTTGACTTTTACGAACCACCCAGCTTGTTCTCATAAGTGAGTGCAGCTTGATATTTTACAACTGGCAATAACAACACAGGAAACTGCCATTATAATCACCAACAAACTGCATTTAGCCTGGACTTCACCATCATTATTAGAGAAGTAACTAAAACCCCTGCTAAGACTCTTCAGACCCCAGTTATGCCTGGACTCTGAAAGTGACCCTTCATCTAGTTTCATCTAAATGTGAACCCAAGCACAGTCTCCATTAGTGCTGCAAATGGATAGTTTCTGCATTGGTCCTTTTTCTACAGTTTTCAAGTTGGGAAGTGGAGCCAGTGGAGATATTATAGCTGTCCAGAACCATTGGCAGGATATCGATAAAGTAGCAGATTGGCTGCAGGTAGGCTCGCCAACCCATCTGAACCGGCTGAACGAGTCCCTGAAAGAACCCATGCTGCTAATCCGGAAACCCTCTGATCAAATTAAAACATGTGAGTGGATGAGGAAAAAAAAAATCTGAAAATCTGTGGATCATTTCCAGCTGCCTGTGAATAATTCTTTGATTATGTGTCTGCTTTTTGACTCATTTATGTTAAATCCTTGGATTTGTGCAAAGGTCTAATTTAATTTAAGTGAATCACAGGTAGCTGGGCTGACTGGATGCTGCATGAAAAGACAATTTATTACATTTCTTGATCTTTGGATCTGAAGCTCGTGCTTCAAATGTGAATGGTGGCAAGGGTATTATAGAACATGTAATTTAATAGAGAACTATAGAGTTCAAATAATGAGCGAACTGTAGAGGAAAAACAATGGACTTTCTATACTGCTTTTTTTTTTTTTTAAATATAAAACTGAGTGATGTATTAATGTATTATACATTATAAACTTTAAAAAGCGCAATACCCTATAATGGTAACATAATGCCTGAGCACTGATTCTCAGCAAGTTTACCGCTGCCATCACTGCCCTCAGCATGAATAAATAACACAGGAAACATCTAGGAGAAGATGACAAGGAATTGGAATCTGGAAATAATAATTTCCGTTAACTGGTTCACTTTCAAGATGCAGAAAAGACCATTGAGGCTAATGGGAATAGTGAAAATAATGTGAAAGTGCCTTAAACGTGCATTCTTTTGTTCCAAGAAGGTGACTGACTGTGTGTAAGCTTATGAAAAAATTACCCTACTCCTCAGTAAACAGTTTCCTGATGAGATTATGGTGACCATCGCCAGTTCCAAATCTTCAATACAGCATGGTGTTCATTTTTTTGTGAATTATTGAACCACTTAAGAGTAGGGTATGTTTTCAGGGCGTGGCTACCCTGTGATTGACAATTCACTACCATGGTGTGTCCTCAGGTTCACAGCACGCTCTTATCAGGATACCCTCCACAGCTCCACCGTCTCGTCCAAATGCGATCATTTCTTGTTAGGATCCCGGTTTTGTATGTTCTCGTTTCCTGTTTTATTTTGAAAGTGTACCCTCATGTGTCTTGTCTCGCATTTCTGTTCCTCCTGTGTGTTTTTCCCTCCCAGTGTTTTTCCGTTCTTTCCCTCACCTGTCCTTTTTCCGTCCTCACTTCTCTTCTGTTCCTCATCCATCCATGCATTAGTGTGTCTGTATATAGTTTTTGTTATCCCTCTGGTCTCCGTCAGTTCATTCCGTGTTGTTCCATGTTGTTCTATAGTCTTCTGTCTTTCTCCATCTTCATCCGTGTCCGCCTGCTGTTCTGATTTTCGTTTTTTGTTTCTCATTAGATTTGTACTTTGCTTTTGTTGCACTTTGTTTAAGCGTTATGTTGATACTTTGTTTTCGGTCCTTGTGACTCAATTCTAGTTCTCTTGTTTTTTGTATTTCAGCTGTGTTTTATTAAAGCTCACCTTTTAGTTCCACTATTCCTGCCACCAGTGTGTCTGCATTTGGGTGCTCAAACCTCTGGCCCCAAAAGAAACAAGGATGGCCTTAATCCCAAACTCAAGGCTTCAAAACTGCAGTCTACAAACCAATAGGTGAAGTCGGTGTGAGTTTACACTCTGTGACTGTGCTCTTTTTATCTTTCCATGATAAAATTATTTTTTTCACTTTCAACTGTATTGTAGAGAGTGTGGGAAATCAGCACAAAGGTGAGAAAGTACATGAATCCAAAGAGAAATTGGTATGTATTCAAAGTATACCCAGAAGGAACATGATATACCTCTTATGGTGCTTTTAAATTTGGACAAAGGAAAGCAACATTCTCCAGTAGATGCATCAGAAGGCTTAAAACTGCATGTACATAACACAGAGACAGACACATGTCACTCCCTTTTGGTGGTTATCTTAAAAGCCAAACGTGACTCGTGACACTCCATGTCCCTGTTTGCTCAAGCGCTCTTTGACAAATGAGTGAGGGCCAAAAGAAGAAAGGCAGCAGAGTCAGCTTAGCTGTTACCAAGAATTTGAGGTAAACAAATCCTCTTGTGGCTGAGATTTAGAGCAAAGCCTGTGCTTTTCTGCTCCCGGTCGCTCTAACGCAGACTGTGAAATTAGCTGAAACAAATTAATGCTATGAAGGGAAACAAGGGATGCTGAACAAAATGTGGTCTCAGTCAAAAGATGTTTGGCCGAGCTGATTCTTGGCACATTCCCTCCAAGACAGAGCTGGAGCAAGCTTGGTATTAGTCCCGAA
Organism: Spondyliosoma cantharus; assembly: GCA_900302685.1. NCBI lineage: Eukaryota > Metazoa > Chordata > Actinopteri > Spariformes > Sparidae > Spondyliosoma > Spondyliosoma cantharus. The sequence goes on from OMLP01014728.1 coordinate 11,349, forward strand.
AAACCCTCAATGAGACCAAAATAATTTTAAATCAAATACTGTAAATGTTAAAGTGGGAAAACATGAGAGCAGAGAGGAGTAAGAAAAGCTGAAGCTGATGAAATGCTGGACCACCCACACGAATGCAAAGGCTAATGATAACATTCAAGAAAATGTCAATATCTGGCCAAAATACAAACATTACTGCACACTAAATTGATTGGGTTTTGATTCATAGCGAGAGCAAACACCAAAGTTGTCTTTGACTCTCTCTGAAGAGAGGGATAGGCATTTGCAATTTAGCAGTATTGGCAATAACCCCCAGCAGTATGTTTTCTTGTCCTATTGCCTGACCTTTAAGAAGCCTCTATAAATTAGCTAGCCCACAGTTATTCAACACAGGCATTAAAGAGTAATGCCCCCGCTCTAGCTCTGAAGCATCCCTGCTGGGGAAACTGCAGGCGATGTCGACTCTCCTGGGTCGCATTTTATTAACCGACAGTGACTTCCTGAGCACCTCATCTCACTCATCTTGTAAATGGGAAGCGCTGTGGTACAGAGTCAATACAGTTCAATGTGATAGTGAAACTGCTTTGAAACCTTATAAAAATAGGAACATATTGATTTTATCTGAGTCTTTTATATGTTGTGAGTTACCAACATCTCCTCTAGTTTGCCATTGATCACCATAATTCATTTTTACATCAATTCATAGGTATTTCTTTACCAAAAAGGCATTTTTGCCTCAGAATAGTGTACCGGTAGGAAACCTGAAAGAGTAACATGCTGAATGTATAACCACCACTGTATGAACTTATATTAATCAACTAAAGTTATACATCAGCGCAGACTAAATCCCATAGTAGACTATTACTTACTGTAGAACAACAGAAAAACAACATTTATTTTCACCCATAAGAGTTTGCACATTTTCAAGAACTTCCTGCTAAATCAGAATCAGAATTTCCTTTATTTGTCCCACAAACAGGTAGTAAGAAATATAATACAAAATTAGTAAGAAATATAATACAAAATACGATTTCTATCAAGTTTACGGCATTTTGGACACTTCACAGTTGGCTGAAAAACTTTGCAAAAAGTCAAAAAAGTTCTATTCTGATGCTTTGGGGCATGTAAACATATATTTTATCAGGTCAGTTTATTTAGCATCCATGCAAACAGTTAAGTTGCAATCTCTCAATCATGTTGAAGTAATATCGTCTGTGTTACTGCAGCTATTGACACCTATTAAAGACAGGAAAACTTGGACTATGTTTACGGATTTTTTTACAAAATACTAATGCAAGTGGCCAAGCACCTGTAGTCTAGTGCATACGCTAGACTACAGTGAGTCTGTGTGCTATTAAATCACTTTATTACCCTGGTTACCCTTGCCACAGAAGAAGAGCAGAACTGAAGAAAGGTGGCACAATAAAACTGTTTTTAAGTCAACAGTATGCAATTCTGACTACGCTTTCAATAATTGGGGTCAGAGATATTATTCAGCGTGGCACTCGCTATTGATTTTGCTGTTTGCTTAAGTTCATGTGAGCAAAAGTACTTTAAGTGCATCAAGGTTCTTGAGTATGAAAAGTTCAGTTGTTGTGTAGGTGGTGGTAGAAAGTTATGCTACTTCATATTGAGCTGAGAAAAGACTGGAAGCCATCTGCTTGACTCGCTGGAGGAAATTATCAGGCATTTGTTGCAAGACGGACACCAAAGTGTTTGGATGGTCGCTGCTTTGTAAATGACTGTCAAAGACTTGCAATGAGCAGCAAAACACCAGGAATTAATAAATCAACACTTCTGAATCTAAAGTAAACAGGCATGTTAAGCTGTCAGATATCATCACAGACCCCCTGCCTTCTCGCACAGTGTGGCTTCCATCCTTTGCTGTAATTAGCTCATTTTGGGATGACATGACAGCAAACAAAATATGAAATGAAAAATGATAAACAGGAGAGGGAAAAGTTGAATAAGTTTCCAAGGGGCATATCAGCATTCATGTTAAGCCGAGCCTCACTTCACCAGATTTAAACATCTGTCAGTGTGTTAATGCTCTGAGAGACGTGTTGGAAATTAAATTTGCACATCTCAACTCCAACGAACATGTAAGACCACATGGACAAGTAGAAAACTCTACGAGGAGGAAAGAAAATGATGCAGTAGTAATTGAAAAATTGAGAAATTCAACTAAATGTTTGTATTTTCCAATTTTAATACCCAAAGCATCGGTAAAAACACCAACTCAACATGTTCTATGAAAGGACAGATTTTAGAGTAAAGTAGAAAGGCAAAAAGTAAAAATGTCCTCAATATATCACACTAAAGAAGGAAATTCATGACTTCAACGCAATCAGCTAAAAACATGAATTTTATATAAGGTCAGAGGTCCAGAACAATTTTGAGCAAGTTGTGCATAATGTAAGAATAATGTCATATATTCAACAACCCATTATAGTGACACAAATGGCATAGTTTGTCTGTAACCGATGCCTTGAACCCTGAGACAGATTTCCAGATAAAGGCACTGACCCAAGAGTATGTTAGTCAAACAGCTAGAGTTTGAGCACACCGGAGAGAATAAATGCATTTCTCTCTCAGGTCCTCTTTGAACAGAATGAATGCACACACAATTACTGAGCTATACGGTAGCAGAAAGGGGCTGGCAATGGCAACAATGCAAGATAAACTACAAAAGTACTACAGTGCAGATGAGGAGCATTAAGCTAGGTGTATCAGGGCGGTGGAACCACAGTCCAGGGGCCAGGGCCATTAATGGTAGCAGTTAACATTTCTGCAAACCACTGTAATGTCCAAGGCTGACATGTGTACCAAATGTGGCATATCACGTTCACACTATATGCTTATTAGCCACCTGTCACAGCAGGGGTGGAGGAGAAGGTGGTGGCGTTATTACAAGCCAACAAGGCTGCCAAACAGCCAACTGCAGTCACACCACTGGCTTTTTGTCAGGACACATTTGCAGCCATTTTTGTGGCAACAAAACCGGATGTTTTTTAAGGAGCCATAAAGACATTTCCATCAGGCTATTTTTTCACTTGACGACCAGCTCCATCCACGAACAAGCTGTTCGAAATAGGTATTCAAAACCAAACCAAGATTTTTTCCTTAGGCGTTTTTTTTGTGCCTATACCTAAGCAGAGCATAAGCACAGCACTGTGACAAAAAAGAAACAGAAAATTCAACCTAAACAAATGGAAACCTGCAACATAAAGAAATGTCCATTTTTTAATGAGTCTTTGGTTTTGCAGAAATAAACTTGGCAAACATTTATTCTGGCAGTTGAGTTGGAGACCAGTCTGCTGCCATTTGCAACGAGCAGCGTCAGTTTTGAGTGATAACACACGATATGCTTAGAAATGAACCCGGAGAAACTACTGGATAAATAAATAAAACAAGGCTGCTGGAACCGGACATTTTTAATGATCAATCTAGACAATTCTGTTACATTAACCAACAGAGAAAAAGGCATAACTCATACTGCAGTTTTTATACTTGACCCCATCTCCATCGCATGCTGTTGGTATTGATATTTCAGGTAGTCTGCCTGTTTACTGTGTAATTAGACAGATCAAAACTTTGATTGAGTCTATTCTGATTCTGCAGAATACAACTCTTATGTCTACATGGAAACTACATTGAAAAGTCTGTTGAACCAGCTCGCTGCCCCCCTTGGAGATACTTGGTCTAAATTTCCTATGTGTGATACAATACAATCCTTCGACAAGAGTTGAATTTTCCCAAAAGCTCAGTTCTGGCTGAACCGCTTGGCATCCCCTGCTGTGAAACACCTCTAAGAGAACGATTAAGACAAAAAAAAAAGTGCTGCAACAGTCTGGCGTTATGTCTGGCACAAAGCTGCCATTATTGCCCTGTCTGCTTTTGCAACACTCCACTCTTTATCCTACCGAAGTGTGTCTGTCTTAAGTGCCTTGCCCATCAATCACTTTTATGCTCCAGGAGGAAGATTTATAAGATGAGGATGCTGGTTGGAGAGGAGATTCATCTCTGGCTAAAATAATGGGTAAAAACACTCCCTTCACACAGGTTTTATACATGATAGCTTGTGAGTATGCATATTACTGAGCTGTGACTAAATGTGTCCTCAGATAGTGCGCTAAACAGGTTGCCGGGGATGATATGCATGATAGATTTACATGGAAAAAGCAGGGGAAAATGGACTTTGCATTGACATGTACTGCAAGTGACGTGCCTTGTTGTGCCTCACTGCCTCCCACAGCTGACTGCGCTACACATTTGCTCACGGAACATCCCAAAGACAGGAGATGTCTAGGCTGATAATACATTTCCTGTAGGGGAACAATTCAAATTTAAAGGACACTTCTTCTGTCTTGAGGAGACGGAGGAGCACAGTAGCCTCAAATGAGCTCCCTGACAGACAACTTTCATAGTAAAAGAGAGCGGCGCTCTAGTGAAACATGGCTCGAGGCAGCACTTAAAAAATCTGGCAATATTTCATTGTGAAACATGGAAAGCTCAATATGTCCAACAAAGCTCTGCCTTTAAATCCTCTCAGCGTGAGAGATAAGCATGCTGCAGCTTTTAGAGATGACAGTGAAATGTATTATGCTTAAACAAGGGAGAGAAGATGTTGGCCGAGGTCGACATATGCTGTTTCACCCATTCAGTTACAGATTTCTCTTTCTACTCTACGTACTGTAGAATCATCAAATTTACATGCCTGGTTTGGACCAAGCGGGAGTCTCTGTTGGAGAAAGCCACATGATGCGTAAGACAAAGAAAATAAAGTATTTGTGGATATCTACAGCTTACCTGTGTGGAGTAAGCAATAAGATATGAATTTGCCAAACGTGTGCTACACCATATTAAAAACTCCTTTGACTTCAGTAGAGAGGTTGATCTTTACCTGGCTGTGTAGGTGTGGGATTTTACAAGAAGAAAAACTACTCAGAGAAATAAAACAGTTGAATCATCTTCAGTTTTATCAATCCAATCCAGCTTTTATGGTGAAGCCAAAAACAACACATCTACATCCGATCACCCAAACACAGTCTTAGATCCAGGGTTGGGTCATGACTTTAGAACTTTCAGTCACTGAATTAAAAAGAAATAAAATAGTTTCTGTGACTTGTCATATTTTCCATTGTTTTCACGAGTACAGACAGTATAGCATTTGCTACAGCGCTGAGAGATGGGCGACATGTTACCGTACAACCAGCAGAAACATGCAAAGACAATTACAGCCATCAAAAGGCTATTCATGGAAGATACAAACAGCCTACATCAATGACCCACAGTCAATTGACAGCAGGATGGTAGGATGAGTTGTAATAACTTTAATGATCCTCTGACTTTTCATCTAGTGTCATTATCTGGTCAAAATGTCAACATGTTCAATATTTTGTATGTGTTTGTGGCAAAATACCTGCAAAAATAATGACCATCACTAAGAAAACATTAGCATGCTAAATTCCTAATCTAAGATACTGAATGTGTTGACTCTACCTGCTGAGCATTGCATATCAATATTGTGATTGTGACCAAGTTAGAATTGCAACCTCTACTGTATCAACAGAACCATTTAAACATTACCGCAGACAGAAGCACTGGTGTGGTTCTAGACCCTTGAATCTTGTTTGCCGATGTTTAAAAGGCAATACAGAGGTAATAATAAATATTATGAACGGTGGGTCACAGCATTTTAAAACCCATACCGGCAGATAAACCATCAACACAAATTTAGACTTAGAAGCTGTAAGAAGAGCTGACCTCAGCCTCAACCCTTGCAAATAAGCGCTTAATGGTTTGAATTTTTTAATTGGGGCCAACTGCTGTCATGCCTTATAAGTGACACAATCTGAAACTGTATGTTTACAACCACTTAAAGCCATAGACTGAATAGTACAACTACACTGTTGGCAAAACCAAAAACTCAATCGTGCTACCAGGCGTGGGCTTCACTTCAACACCATAAAGCACCACTGCCAAACTTCCACACCCTCTGCAACCCTCCCAAGACTTTTCTCACAAATACAAGAAGCAGCCTACCATCTGCTCTATTCTTTTCTAGCCAGCAAACATGTTCATTACAGTAATTAAGTCTGCGAGAATAATGTTTCATGCTGAGAAATATTTGAAGGCATTTTTCCAGGATTTTTAACCTTAAAAGCACATCAATTTGACCTCATCTCTCAGTCAAAACGATGTCAGCGGAAAATGTATGGCAATGTGTTCATTCCTTCATTCTCTATTCTTCTCTTGACTATTACAGGGCACTTGTACCATACCTCCATAGGTCAACTGCTGTTTTCTGGCTTGATAATGTGCCTTGTTATGCTTCGACTAATAATTTGAATCAGTGTTATCAACATTTGCAGATGCTGTTGTTTGTGAATGATGCAGTTGAACGTCACATGAGCAAACATTAAAAAGTAATACACTTCCTTCGACTTCTTGGGATCCCTGCTGCGACATGAGGCCGACACCGATCCCCTCGGGGTGTTTCTCATTTGCTAACTGTGGCTTCCAGTCCTCTCATTGAATTTCCCTCATCTCATCAGAGAGAACTGCAGGCAAATTGTTTGCAAATTCGCTTCCAAAGAAATGTAATGTTTGCAATTGCACTTGACAAAATGAATGTGCAGCCGAGCTGTGATTTCAATAAATTCTGATTAAAATCATAAAGAATCTCTCATTTAGTTATTTTTGTGTGTTTCTGCTTCCTTTGCCAGTTCTCTTCTCATATTCAGATCAAATTAAGTGTGTAACCGTCGCAGGAAAACACGTCTGGGCTTGGTCTGACTTAATTTTCCTTCCGTATTGTGTCATCTACCAGTCGTGAACTGACTCCACTCAGCCTGCAATCCTTCACTGGTTATTAATCACCCTACCAAAAAAAAATATAAAGAAAAGTGATTGTGTTTCAAAGTTCATCACTCAGACTCTGCTACATTTTCTGTTTCCCCAAAATGGGAGCTGTCTCCTGAGGCTGGTGAAAGGGAAATGGGCCTAAGACTTATTTACTGAGCTGTAATCCTATCAATAATGAAGCAGCCTGGACATCTTAGTGAACACATCCCCCTCATTCTGCTTTTGGATGAGAGCTTTTTGATGTTGTCAGTTCACCTATGACCCTTTTCTGTTTTATTTTTCCACTCAGAGCTGTAAGATCTTTTGCTTCCTCGGTTTCTGGAAGCGATTCACCACCATGCTTCATCAGGACTGGAATGTTGGCAGGTTTTTATTCCAGTAAAAAAAAAAAAAAAAATACAGTAAATGGCTTCATTGATTAAGATGTTTTCAATCACAACGCCAGCTTTAATCAGTGCTTCTGCAGTGCCACGCTTGAACGGGGACTGTCTGCGTTCAGTGAGAACTTTAACCAAAATGAATTCTGGCCGTCTCTTTATAGAGCAAATCAATCCACAAAGGAAGAGCAGCATGGGAGAGGGAAATCATAAGGAAACATTCAAATCAAAAGAGAACAGAACTGTATCTGCCGGGATTAACATTAATATGTCATAGCAGCTTATTCCCTTTTTAAATTTGAATCAGATTTGTGCAGGTTTTATGTCTACATGGAGCACCTATTCTTTCTAAACTGCCACTGTGAAGGAGCAGTCATCAAAAGGCTTAGTCAAAGACACACACACACACTCCCAGTGACTTAGTTCGCCCTCCACAGTGCCTCTTTGAAATGTGCCACTGTGCTCCCGAACAAAGGTAATAATGTCTCTCTTCTCGCTGGTATCTGGGTCGAATGAGATCAATCAGTCTTTGGGCGAAGAATCAGCATGTGCATCGCTCTTTTGTCACCAGTGTCGAGACGTAGGTGGTGGCAGGGATGAGCCCGATGTGAATCAAAAGACTTTCAGTTCACCCGAGGAGACATGGTTCAGACACTATCAGCCCTCACCATCAGTGACCCTGAATCCCTGAACAATGGGTCATTATGGTGCTCTGAGAGGCCTTAATAGACTGACTGACGGATGAACTTGAAAAGGTGCGAGTTTGTGTCTCTGCGCAGAAGAATGGTGAAAAGCAGCACAATTTTCGACAAATGAGAAGCAGTGAGTCATAACTATCATTCTCCCTGTGTGCAACAATAAAGCTGACACATATTTTGCCTGTTGAGTTTGAAAGTAATACACTGGCTTTTTTGTTCGTGTGGATCTTTTGTGTGGAGTCCACATCCAGCTCCAGGCAGGGCAAACGGTGAGGTGAATGTCTCACTGATTCAATGCTCTTTGATTCAAGGGCTGAGGGGATCCCTGTCAACAATTAAAACCCTTCAGGGTTAGCTGTAATAACAACTTTTAACAAGTACTTTTTGGTGAAAAGATCAAAATAAGAACATCTAAATAAAACAATACTGGACACCATTTTATGAATACAAAGAAATGAAAAAGAATGTAAAAGATGGACTTTTGCTGTGGCGAAACCTTCAACCTTCAACACTTAACTTTGGAGGCACTGTTGTTAAAACTAACACCAACAACATAAATTAATAAATTGAATCCAACCTTCACCAAAATATAATTGGCCTAATATATCAGTGTAAAGGCTATGTCTTCTGGGACTTCTCTGAGAAGAAGTGCTTCAGAAAAGTGAGCTATTTGTTCTCTCAAATACAATGCTGCCTGCCTCCTCCAAGTCACTCTGAAGGGTCATTTTGTCCAAATAGGTACGATGTCCTACTCCCTTTAGTGGAGTCTAATGCTGATCATTTGTCCAGGTGCATGGCTTATTTCCAGAAACAGTGCTGTCCACATTCTTTATAGGGGCTATTTTAAAAATTCAACTCCAAGTACAACCATAACTCGAGACATACGGCAACATCTGATTGCAGAGATGACTGCTCTGCTTGACCTCAACCGACAGAAATACTGTAGCTATGCTAACACCAGCATCATAAATCCTCCACAACCACCTGAACTTTACCACCACCATCTACTTACTATGTTAAGCAGACTCCAGCAGCAAGCATGTCAAAGCACTTTAAAACACTAAAAGTTGAGGACAGAGGGGAACCCACTGCCAATCTTTATCACATGTTTGGTTCAATGGCTGTTTGGAGGCCTGGGGTTTAGATAAATGAGCTTCTACTGGAACAGCCCTCAACATTGGCAGCTCTCTATTAGGCGGCAGGAAAAGGGCCCTGAGTGAGAACTTAGTCACAATCACGGTCTGACTTCACCTCAGCCATTTAGCACCTAGCATACACCCTCTATTGCTGGTGGCTTGACAGGACGTCAATACAACCAGACATGTGCTAATGGCAACAAAGAGAGGCTACAGAGTTCTCAACAAACAACATGTGGTTCTAACGAAGTCAGAGTTGCTGCATTTTTTTGTTTCTTCTGGATAAATCAATAGATGCAAGGGTATCCTAAAACTTTTGCAGGGAAAAGTTAAATTGGGCTCAAGTGAGTTCGGGCTATGTTCTTGAAAGGATGTGAACTATTGCATCTAACTGTATCTTGTTATAAGTATGTCCGTTGCATATCTTTAACAAATATTCAGTTTCACAATTGGCAGGTGTATGGCTAGGGACCAGGAAGGAAGGAAGGTGAAGGAATCTGAATGAGCAGTTCTGACAGCATTACAACCGCTATGCACAAACACTCAAAACAAAACATACTAGAGAATCAAGACATGTGTTGTTTTGGTAAAAGACACAGATTCAGCAACAAGCAGCAACGCCAGGAGCCAAGCAAATCGGCCCTTTCCGAACACGCCCATTTTGAACGGTATGGCTGGAGTGCAAGATAATAATTTGGAGGTGCTCTGGTAATCAACAAAGTCAGCAAATGCATTTAGAAGGTGAAACTAATTCAAGGATGTGTGGGTAGAAGCAAGAAACTTCCATTAAAAAGTCAAACACCACAGGTCCAAAGGAATTACTGAGCAGAGGAGAGATAGCCTGTCACCGTGTAACAGCTATAGCTTCACCCGAACCCACTTTATAAAGGCTGAACAAACACTGTGCTGCTTACCCAGGCCACACCATTGTGTAGTTGTATTTGTTGTGGAGACTCCACTAAGAAATCCGCTTTTTCCTTCAGCAGTCTCATTTGGTGCACATCAGATATCCTCTCCTCTTTCACTTGGGTAAACAATGCCAGGGAGATGGAGCTGGTGACTCAGTTGCTGGTAGATGCTGCAGTTCACTGCCATATGAGAGTTTAATCAAAGGAGCAGGAGGCAGTAGTTAGCATCTCAAGAGACAGGAACAGAGACACCAATGAGGAAGCTTTGGCAAGAGGTTTCATATCAAATTTAGAAGTCATTAGGATTGCTAATAACAAGCACTGGCCATCACCATGGGCTTTGCTTGAGAGAACACAGCAAATGAAATGCTCCTCCTCATCTTGAGTCCCACAGGAGAGGCCAGAGAGAGGCCAGACCTCCTGGAGATTTCCATAAGCATTTTTTAATAAAATCCAGCATAATGAAAGATAAACAACCGGGAGGTAGGATGGAATGATATTTAATAACTACGGTCTTCTTGCCTCCCCAGGTATCTATCCTTTATCCTCCCAATGGACTCTAGTGTCAATACAGACTGCAAGGTGTTTAATCCAGAGCGATGAGACCAATCATAAAGATTAAAATCAAGGAACAACATCACTGCTTGTGAAACAGGATCTTTGCTAGGAAGTAAAATCAATGCCTTGCTAAAGCTTTGCGGTACAGTAGCAACTCAGAAGCCCAGACAGGTTGTTAAAGGATGTAAGAACGACTTAGTGCAAGGTCAATCGTGATCTTGTGACCATTTCTTCATTTCACCCAGTTATCCTAGATCCCTCATTTCTGATTGTATCAATACTGCTGCTGTGCGGTATGAAATGTGTGGTTCAGTTTGCTACATTTGCCACCAGTGTGCTATAAATGAGAGTACAGCGAGACAAAGGGCCAATTTGGTAGCAGTGAAATATCAAGCCTATCTCTCAGTGTGGGAGGTGAACTCCCACGTTGCACTCTGAGGGGGCTTTTGACAAAGCGCACGATCTGGACGATAGAAATCAGGTCAGTGTAGTGAATTCAGAAATGGACTAGAAATACCCTATAGCTGATAAACATGTGATTTCTAAACAGCGGCAGGAAGAAAATGGAACATTTGGAAACTGACCACCAAAGCAAAAAAGATGCGCATGTTTGACGGGGAACAGAATGACCAGTCAGTGCTTGACCTTCTGCCCTACGTGAAGATGAGCGGGGACCTACCTCACCAGAAAGTAAACTACACAATTCGCTATCTGAGGTAGTGTGACTGTAGAGGCAAATTATGAACTGTATCGAAGTCAAAGCTTCTCAAGCTCAAAGCTCCAATTGTGGTCAGTGGCCAAATTAGTGTCAAAACCCAGTACCAGAATTTGATGTGAGCAAAAAGGGTGAATTTAAACTGTGCCAGTTATTGGGGATGAGGCACCCTCATACAGCTTAATACACAGGTGTAACTTAAAAAAAAAATACCTATAATCTATACACAGAAAGAAAACAGAAAGGGCAACTTGTAAATGACAAAAAAGCAATTAAACAGTCATCAGTAGGCTACTACTCTGCAAAATCTGAATGGCACCTTCATCATCCTAAAAGTCAAGATTAACAACAGTAGTGATAGCCTGGTTCGTGATTTTTGAAAAAAAGAAAGTGAAATTTGGTCATGATTGACGCCCTGAGGACTTTTTCGGGATATTGTCCCATGTTGGTAGCCAAAAGCTTAAAGGCAGCAACTTACTACACAGAATCTGACAAGGTGACGAAGGAATACACGGAGTAAAAGAGGTCTGATCAAAGAGATTCTGTCACCACACTTGCTGTACCCCACTGGGAACATTGTGTGATATTGAGAGTATTAATCATTGCAAAATGAGGACTTGAAGAACCTTTTAGACACATAAAGTGGAAACTCTCAAACCCAGTATTTTAAGCAATGTGTTGATCAAAATGTCACTAACACGATGAGATATTTTTCTTTTCAGAGAGCAGCGAAGTGGTTGAGAAAGAAGACTTTTGGTTGTTACAATCTTCTAAAATCTCTTTGGGGGCCACAATGTTGTCATCTTTCCACAAAAAGATATTCTTGCACTAGCTTCATTGGCTTACTCATTCTTCTGAACCCTTATATAAGCTTCAGCTGAACATAAGAATACATTTTTTAAGACAATGATCTTGGAACCTCTTGGCTGTCGTCTGACGATGATTTAGCCTCTGGGGGCAACAGCTATGTTTTGGGCTCTAGAGGTAACCAGTGGCTATCCTGCTAGGACTTCCTCTTCCGTTTGCCCGTTATTTTCCTCTAATCTTTATAAAAATTCAGCATACATTTCAAAAAGCTAATAAAAAACAACAAAAACTGATTTGCTCCAAGATTGCATTTTGGTTGATGCAGCAATTTAGTCCCTACACTCCATGTCCATGATACTCAGACTACAAATGGACTCTCCATGTCCCTTGCCTACATATTCTGAATCAATATGAGCATAATCTGTTTATAGAGAACAAATGGACAAGGGTTGTCAAGGTGTGGCGCGTTCCATTTACCTCGGAGGTTAAAAGTCTGAGCTGTGAATGACGTCATACCCGAGTCATTGTTTACATTGCCATTTGATTAACAATGCATTACACAGTATTTTGCCCATACAAAAGCCATAGCACCATGTCCACAGATAGAGGTGGACAGAACTGTTTGTAAGACATAATGAAAGATAATAATAAACAGTACGTTCTACAGATTTCCCTGCTGTTGATTTGAAAAGCAGCCATCTTGGTTTTTGACGTTGGGGTTGGTGAAGTGCAATTTTCCAAGTCGGCAATCCAACTTCAGCTTTGAGTTTCAGTTGAAAGTGTGGACTTTGAAACTCGGATGTCCGACTTCAAATGGAACGCACCGTTTGTCCCCCAATTTCTCAGTTGGATACACAACTGGATAAAATAGGAGCAGTATGATCAAATGAACAATCACAGCAACTCTTCTCCATTTCAGTGTACATATGCGCATGTGAGTACTATGTTAACATATATTTAACATCCAAAACACATCCTAAAACTGCTAAGATGTGGCAGGCAGTCAGACCTTCACTCTGGTATTTACCCTGGATGTGTGTTCACATATTTGCAATAAGGTTATTACAGAATTTTAAGGTCTGCTTGTTTCAATTCATCTCCAAATAAAGTACTTAAGATAATCTGTTTAAACTGTTGGCTTGTTCACAACATGTTTGACTGCTCATGTTCCTTCCCTCGTCCATGTCTATGTTGCATATTAGCTTGGTAGTACGAGTACAATGTTATCATGCCAGGTAGGGGTGATAATGTAAACTACAAAAATAGGACACAAGTTGTAATAAAACATACAGATCATCTTACAAATTCATTTTTACTCTTAAGGGGTCTGTAGATTGCCACAAGATTATCAACAACCTTAATCAATGCTACACAGGAGACGGAAAAAACACTAGCTGAGATGCAAGCTCCTGACGTTCTCGGAGCTAAATAGAAGGTATAGATTTTCAATGTATTTGGAGCAGTCCATCATGCCATTAAACCCTGAAAAGAAGAAAACGCAGTGCTTTATCTGTACATCAGCTTGAAGCTAGATATGAGAAAGCAGAAGAAAGCTCTGCACTTGCAGCGTGACGACGGCGGGTGTGGGGGATGAGGGGCTTGGGGGGATGTGGTTGAGCGTGAAGTGATGGATGATGCAATAGTGAATTCACTCCATTAGTTAAATAGTCCCTGGCTTCTCGTGTGTTATTTGACTGCAGTGTAATTTGAGCAAAAGTTGGCCACGTGCAATTAAATCAGACTGCTAACACTGAAGGCTGCAGACTCACTCCAGCACGGATGAAAACATCAGAAATCTTCCACTTCTGTAATTATTAAATCAAAAACGTTCCTCACAACCATCATTATTCCCCAGTTTAAAGCCATTCTGATTATTCCCAAAAAATCATCTGATTTACATAAACTAGATCATTATAGAGCGTTTGGAGCAGAAGGTATCTGAACAAAATAACAAACACAGTCTTTAACCTTCCCCCTGGAGACTTCACATACATACTTAATGATAAGGCCCATTTAACAGGTGCACTGGAGGAGGTTTCCCATAAAATTAGCCATAATGCCGATGTGATTACCCTATATGTTATTTTCAACTAGCTCCTGAAAGTGATGCTAATTGTGGAATGGTAGCTAAGTAATATACGAGGCTGCTTGGTTTTTTTTTCACATAAATAGAAGCTTCAACTGTTTTAAAATCCATTAAGATTTCACAGCGCTCAGTTGATGAGGAGGAACAGAAACATGGTAATTTCAGTTACAAAATCTGAAAAATAGTCACCTCGTGCACCTACGAATTATCCTCAAAAGAACTTCAATTTGAATTTCAATAGCGTAACACAATGAGACCGGTACACTGTTTTCTGAAGGGCCACATTCGACATTCTTCCATGTAATTTAAATTCCTGTTTCTCTGTGATGAATCTGACATAGGTTTTGGAGGGCTTTGTTCCCATTTAACTCCAGGATGTAGAGAAACTGACAGATCTCGTATCGTTTGAGGGTATAACTTGTAAAACCATGTCCAACTGTGACACCATAGAAACCTGACAGACACACAAACATCCAACTATGCTGTCAAAGGGTCAATCTGCACAGAGGTAGAATTTAGAGGCACTTACATTTTGCTTAAAGGAGGATAACGTGGCACTTCTGTCTCCTTTCTTAAGGGTTTTAATTAAAGTCAAGGCAAAAAATAAAACCAAAAATGCCATAGTTTGACTTTGTGGACCCTATTCACACTGGTGAAAAACTAGTTTCATGTCAAGTTCCAATTTATGCGCAAAATACAATTTCTTTTGGTGGATAGAACTTTTAAAAGTTGTTTAGTTTCTTATATCAAGGAATGGAGAGATAAAGGGTGAGGCAATGGAGTTTGGCAGCATTCTACACCTTATCTTGTGAATTATCTGAGTCATCACTGCAGGCTGATATCACCAAACAATAACACCAGTCAGATAGAGGTGAATGACAGGAACAGGAAACAGTCTTCCTTTCTCTCATTAGAAAGATGTGGCCTTGGAAATGAATACAAACATTATGAGCCTACCTCTAACACACTGATGGTGGGGAAACTCATTGTCCTAATGTTGTCTCACCAAGCGTGTTGAGTGAATAAACTCATTTCTTTTTCTTCTGCTGAGCATGAAAGGCAAAATCTCATCATCATCCATTGTACTTGATGACCACGCTCCCAACTTTAATCGCACAAGGGCACCGACGAATGCAGAGCAAAAGTTTGCAGTTTCAAGAGAAAAATGTGGAACATCACTTTTGCTAATAACAAAAGTAGGAAAAAGCGGTAATGAAATGCTGGATTGATAAGCAGCTGTAAACTAACATCTCTCGCATAAACAATAGAGTATTTAGTTAAAACCAACCGGTCTGAGGTGTGTGTGGTTATGTTGTAGCCCCTCGGGATTGTTTTTGCACATGATTTAATGAAGGTAAACACAGTAGACGGCTGTGTGTAATGGCACTGCACTCTGACACTTCTCAAAACACAGGCTGCAGATCTGTCAACATATCTGTCCTGTTGCCGTCAGTTTATTGCACGGATTTAGAGAATTAAAGGAGAAGCCTTTCATACAGTGTAAAGCAGCTGTGGACACCAGATACTGTCAGAATCCATCACGTTTATTTACAGGCGTTCCCACTTTAACCACATAAAATACAATTTTTGATACTGTTTAAACACACTATTTGGTTGAAATACTATGGTTTATGTACATTATAAGCAGTATTCCATCACGGCTGCACAAAAAGGTTTTTTTTTTGTTTTTCCTAATCTTGGACAAAATCATCAAATAACCAGCAGGCAGGTTTCTGAGTCGTCTGATCCCACCACAACATCCAACACAAATTTGCCAACAAATACCATCAAGTCTCTTTGCGCTATCGCTTTTAAATGAAATGTCAACTTGGCTGAGCCTCTCCACCGACCGTTCAGTCTCTACAGTCGGGAAAACTGAAATATCAGGGTCGGGTATTACACCAAACGAGTACTGTTTGCGTTGGTTGTTGCGCCACCTTGAAAACAGAGCCCCAGGTGTGCAAAACGAAAACAAAGCTAGATCACACAGAAGTCATTTATATTGTGTAGGACCTGCCGTGGAACACACCTATTCGAATACTGCAGTTTAATGTGTAATACCATTTGACATAGAAAAGATCACCAATTGTTATCCTTGCTTTAGAAAGCATTATTTCCTTTAAATCTCAACTTATCTTTAGCGCTGTATATTACACTTTCACAACAAAATATAGGCCTTTTAAGGACAAAACTTTTGAGTTTGAGTTTTGTGAATAACAGTGGTCTAGGCCTTGATTATGAGTTCGTATCATATATGTATATGTATTGTATATATATGGCCCCATGTTATGATTATGGAATTGTTTTATTTTAGAAGTCTTTGCCACAAGGAATGCTTCAAGATTTGGCAGCATGCTCACTTCATATTACTCTTATTAATCCTATAAGAGTGCATGACAAGCAGTGATCTATCTTGACATAAATGCGTAATTTGAAATTCCAATAGTCAGCGGGCTTGGTTAAATCATTAGGGCGTCTTATACAGAATCACTCCCCTTCCCCTTTTTTCCACGCGCACATATGTTTCTCCTCTCCCACAAAAAAGGAGACACAATTTCAATTTAATGCCTTCTGCTCATCCTTCAGATCCAGACACCCGATCCACTTAGCCGGAAAGTTAATTCTAATTCCTCTGTCCCATAGAGAGGGCTAAGAGTCCCACCTTGCCTTGTAGAGCTCAGAGATAATATCACAGGTGGCTCGAGCAGCAGGGGAGCCCCAAATCTCTATTATCAGCCCGAGGGGAGAGGCAGTGGAAGGAGGAGGCAGAGGAGACTGCAATATGGTGAGTTTAGTTTCACCTGGCCTCACAGTTTGACCTCTGGACCATGTGTCAGCTCCTCCGGAAGAGCTTAAAAATAATTAAGGAGCAAAAGTCTTCTGAATGGGAAGTAGATTCAAATAATGACATGCATGTTAAGTGTTCACAAGTGTATCACGCACACCCCATGCATAGTGATAAGGGAGACTCTTGAGAGGGCTTGTTAAATACTTTGTAAAACTACCATCAGACCGAAGAAAACCGATGCCGATACAAGTTGATACTTGACTTCTTTTGGCAAGCGCGCTTAACTAATGTGTAAAAGTGTAAACCTTCTGGTAGCATTTTAAATAAGAACATATCTTGCTGCTGGAAAGGTCCATGAACTTTGTAGATCAAAGATAAAAAGCAGGGATCAAAGCTAAACTGCTTCCTTAAACACAAATAAGGTAAAGTCCGCTTTGTCCGTCTAGCTTTGTATCTGTATTTTCGCTTATAGCAAGGTCAGGTCTTCCAGAGCATGAGGGCAAACTGCACAGAGTGTTCCTGTAAATATGGTTCGTTGGGGTACACAGAGTCTAATCTCTGATTATTTATTGTATGCTGTCTGTAAAATGGTTTACTTCTTTAATGTATATGTATTTTAGATCTTGAAGAGGTTTAGGGCTTCCTACGTGGTTTCTCTTAATATACGCTTTCACTTTTCATCTGCAATTGTTTAGAGTTGATTCTATGTCCAGTATAAGCCATTTTAAAGATGCAAACCATAAAGTGCTATTTAAATAAAGTAATTACCAGAATAAGAATCGTTAAAACAAAAAAAAATGCCTGGCCATGCTTTCCTTGTCCTGCCTTAGTTTGTTAGTTAGTTAGTTAGTTAGTTAGTTGAAGCCTTTCAGATGCTTATAATAAAATTCCAGGATAAACACTAGCATTTCAATCATCAAGTTAAAGAATGCAAACAGGTAGCATCACAAAGCTTCAATCCAAAAATGCCTGAATAGTTCTAATAAAAATATTTGGTTACAATAACTTCTGGATAGAAAAAACCCCAGCATCACACACTAGCTTATATACAATTGATTTGTCATTTTTCATGATGTTATTTCATCTACAATGCATGTTTGATGCTTTCACATCCCGTTATAGAAAAAACATTTTCCCTGTAATATTATTTCTCAGACCACGGACTAAAGAAAAAGAGAGTTTGGGTTTTACCCCAAACTAGCAGTTAGTCTAAGATGTCATCAGCAAAGCAATACAGTACGTTGAAATTAGCATACCAGAAAAGTCAGATAGGTTGGATCCAAGTGTTTAACTATATATGCTGTATATTACAAAACGTTACAGTATTGTCTGAAAATGAACACAGAAATGAGCAAATTTGCAGATTAGACATATCTTTGCATCACAAATGCAAATTGACTGCCAGCTTTCAACCCGGAAGTTATGGTTGTTGTTAGTGGGATTTGGTCTACAGCACAACTATCACAGAAAAGGATTTAAACAACAAGCTAAACTACAATTACAAACCCTAATTTAATCCCTAGTAAACACTAAATTAATCCCTAGTAATTAACACTCTCTTTTTTTGGTGCACTGTTTTTCTGCCACAAACTGTTAAGCTATTAAATTTAATTTAGCACACTGTGTAGCATACAGACTCCTATTTACACATTCATTTTAATATATAAAGCGACATAAACATATATTAAAAGTCCGACTACCTTTTTATTTCTCTTTTTGGTCCCCACCGACTCCTAGGGTTAATAAGTGGCTCTTTAGCTGCTATATGCTGATACAATATTTTTTTCTGTCCATCATTTGGCCTCACGCTGGTGTACAGTGGGCTTTTAGAGCATTTTTATTGGAATAAAATGTTCCGTTCCATGGCAGAAAACTCCACTATTACAACCACAGGAGTAAACCAGGTAAAGTTGCTGCGATATAGAATATTATTAGGTCTAATTCCTTCCTGTATTGGCTAGTGGAATACAGTCTTCTGTTTATGTTCACCTGGGCGAACCATAGGTGATGCCCTGCAGTTTTCAGTCTGGCATGGGCAACCACATACCATCCACCACAGGGAGCAGACAGGAAGTGAGCCTGTGGCAGAAGGATGGCAGACAGGTAGGAACAGCACAAACAAAAGCAGACACAGTACACAAATAAAAGAGAAGAATCTCAGCTCTCTAACTCACTAGTATGACAGCATCATTTTAGAATAATTGTCTAATTCTTATAAAATGTATTTAATATGATATGAAGTAGAATTCCTACAATTAAACGGTGTCACTGTTAAACACATTTCCCCGTAATGAAGTTCATTAGCATCTTTCTAAAGTGTCTCTCGTAGATGTGATATGAACCGGGCTTGAGAGGTGGACGAAAGTAATGAAAAGCAAAGGATTAAAACCAGTGAGCGATAAAGAGGATGGAGGTGAGAGGAAAGTGTGAAACCAGAAAAGAAAGAGGGAGAAAGGAGCGGATGACAGAACAGAGGGCCCCGAGAGAAAACTAGAGAGGGAAAGAGGAGGGGAAACGTCTTTTTTTCCTGCTGACCCGCTTCCTCTGCTCCACCACCCTCCACGCCCCCTTCCCCTCTGGGCAGCCAGGTGGCCGGGCTGGGCACAGACGGCCCTCCTTCCCTTCTCCATGCTGGCCCTGCTGGCCCGTCCAAACACGAAGCAGCAGTAGTGGGAGGACACCAGCCAGACGAGGTACAAAGGGAGGATGGACAGGCAGTGTTTGAAGGGCTGGCACACACTCACCTTCCACACAACGCACAAGGAGAACAGAGGACAGCCTGGCGAGCTCTTGGAGTCTTTTACAAGGGAATTGTTTTCAAGAAAATGATGCAAGTGTGAATCTGGGGGGCATATTAAATGACTGAGGAGTTTTAGTTTTTTTTTTTGTTTGTTTTTTTTAGCAGTTCTGAATTTGAAATAGAAGGTATCTGTTAAAATATTATAATCTGTGAGATAAATATTTTCTGCAAGATTGATTTCTGGTTAACATATCCTAATATCTGAAGGCCCGCTAGTGGTCCCTAGAGGCTGTTATACTCTTTGCAGCCCAAAGCAAACAAAGTATTTGCAATACTCTTCTTAAGGTGTGTTCATGAAGCAAATTCTAGAGGCAAGGCGGAAGCAAACACATGCAGATTCACTCTACATGTTGCCAACTGTGTTGAAGGTGTGCTCATGAGAATTAGAAATGCTTCACTTCGAGCAAAACATCTGTGTATCCTCATTAATAGATGCAGCTTTGTCTGCAGTGAATTAATAGAGTTTTGAATATTGTCCAAGTCTCATACAAAAACACAGTTATGTGCATGTAGTGAAACACTGATGATTTTGTCCTGATGGTTGACAAAACACAAAGCAGATCACAGGTCACAAAAACAACAATGAATCATCCTTGAGGGCCATGGTTATTCAGATTGAATTTCATGGAAATGTGGCTACTGTTTGTAAATTGCCAAAAACATGCCACAATATTTTTGCTATACTACACTGGATGCTGTAAGAGAAGTTGAGGAAACTACTACTAAATATTACATGATAAGTAGTAGCCCCTTTCAAACAGTCTGTACTGTATAAGGCAAGACTGTTGCGCAGTTATATTGCCTTGCCCTTCTGTCTACTAAAGGTACAGAGGTGTAATAGGGATTAGTGTTGTTACACTACTTCTTCTGCTTGAGCATTACTACTGTTTAGGAAACACTGCCTAATGGGTATGTAAAACGTCACACTAGGCACTTGCGAAATGCCAGCATCTTATCTAAGGTTTAGTGATATTACCAGACCCTTTTTAACCACTGTCCATATCTCAGATTTGTTCAGTATTCAAAAACATCTGGTGTTGTGCTGATTGTTGACTATTTTCAAAGAAACAATCAACCAATAGACCTCACTCTGCACTGTGCAATACGACTCTGGTCAATTCTCTTAATACCCACATTTATCATTTGTATTTGTAAATAAAAATTCAATTCACTGCTGTTAATTTTGTACAATATCATGTGTATATGTATATATGAGTCTATTCTATTTCATGCCTTTTTAATTATATTGTTTGTTTGTTTTTGTTTTTTTTGTAATATTCTGTCATTGGCTGCTGTGGCAAACAATTTTTTCCCCATTTGTGGGACAATAAATGAATAATTGGGGCGACCGTGGCTGAGGTGGTAAAGCGGGTTGGCCAATGTTCGGAGGGTTGGCGGTTCGATCCCCGCCCATGCCACTTGTGTCATGGTCGTTGTGTCCTTGGGCAAGACACTTCACCCACCTTGCCTCGTGTGATTGTGTATGACTGCTGTATGTTTGAGGTGGTGGTCGGAGGGGCCGTAGGCGCTGAATGGCAGCCACGCTTCCGTCAGTCCGCCCCAGGGCAGCTGTGGCTACTATCGTAGTTTACCACCACCGGTATGACTGTGTGTGAATAAATGGAACCTGGAACCCTGTCAGGCGCTTTGGGTGTCTTGAAAAGCGCCATACAAAACGGAAACAACAATGTTCATAACTGCACATACTATGAGGACAGCTGATTAGCTGAAGAAAAGCCCAATCAGCATCAACATTCCTCTTTAACAACATACTACAAATACCGCATATGAAAAGAGGAGCTCAAACACACCTTTGACAGGTTCTGGCAAATGCCGTTAACACTTTTAAGTGCCCGCTTGAACACCACTATCTATGATCATGTAATCCTGCCTATGCACATTTCAGGACACTCTATCTCTATGTACACAACAATTTGGTTGGTTTATGTTGGAATTATAGGTCACTGCTCTCTTGTAGGAATATTGCACAGTGATCAATCCACTACCCACTGCCTGGACAACAACCTGAGGACTACCGCAGGACACGGCTCAGTCAATACTGCTTACTTAGGTTGAAATCATATTTTTCAGCTTCAACAGGATACAGTGTACCCAAGGCTACCATCTGTACTTCCATGGCAGATGTCTCAGTCACTCCATCATCTGGGAGTCCTTGGGCCTTTAGGGGCCATGCTGTCTCTGCTTAAGAGTGAACACAGTAACCCATTGAGCCAGAGTACTGAGGACAAATGGGAGGACAAAACTGAGAGGTCATCTGTGTGGATGCGAACAAAGCTCCATTCAATCACACTGCAAACATGCAAAGAAATATGACGATGAACAGAGTGAAAATGAATGGCTGACTCTTGTTTTGCTGCCAAAAATGAACATGTTCTGCGTAATGTGATGCCACTACAATGAGCACTGTTTCACACAGGGACATGAATGGGCTGTGATGTGGACAGCCATTATTGACAAGACGGAAAGGCTAGAGGGGAGCTGCCAATGATGTGGCAGTGCCCGCCTCATGCACAAAGTCCCCGGTAGCAGCATTTAACCTTCGCAGGCCTTGGTTAATTTGCCGCGCCTCGCCCAGAACACAATCTCCTGATAAAAGCTGCAGTCTGGGGCTGAGAAGAATGGCTTCCTAGCAAAGCCACTCCAGCGGAGACAGCACTAAGGCAACTCCGGCGATCTGAGAAACCAATGTTCAAAAGCAAAAACAATTGCAGCCTTATTGCATCAGTTAGATGTCGGGTCCACGGGAGCGTTGCTGAAAAATTCGTCATCCCCAAAGCCAACAAGGTCCTCAAAAGTTAAAACCCAAACAATACTCTATGAGGTGATTGATCTTTGCCGGAAAAAAAACACACAAAAAAACACCGTTCTGATTTCTGAAAAAGGAGCCAAAGTCATTGAAATTCAAGAGACACAGAACCACTGGGTTTCCTCTTCAACCCATTTAGTGCACTGACTTAGCTGAAACACATTTCACTGGATTAATCTGGTCCGCCTGGAAGGTGAAGATAAAACGTACTTCAGGCCAATATCAGCAGGAAGGACAAGGGGGGAAGGATAATCACATGGAGCAAAACTGTATCAGAGACACTGTAATGATAATTATTTATCGTCCCCTGTCAAGGTCAGAATTCTTTCCCAGAGTTGAGGGAACTTTTGGATCTCAAAATAGAACGATCACGTTTTCTGCTAGCTCATTTTCCTGCTGTGCTTAATGAGTATCTGACTTAGAAAGGTACATTGGAACAAAGCAGACATAAAAACAACTCACAAAGCACAAGGTCAACACTATACTTCGTCAACGACCCAAATTAACAAAGGTCTAGATAAAGAACAATGATTAATTGGTCCTGTGCATCAATGCAAGGCAAGGACAAACCCACAACCTACCAATCAGTTCTCAGCAGGAGCTGAACTGGAAAAGACAGCTTTTTAGCACAAAGATAACACACTGCAACCCTCTAAAGACCACTGTTGTCCTTTCGTGGCTGTCCACCACATTCAAAGGCAAACACTAGCTTTCCCCTGCAGCCATGACATCATCGAGGCCACTCTGTCACATTTCAAGCCAACACGAACACATATTACATGCCTGGGAGGAGTTAGGGGACATTAAAATGATACAAGCTTACAGAGCCCCCTTTCCGGTCTGGTTTAGTGTTGAACAGGAGCCGGCTTCATTTCCTCCGACAGTCAGACGGAAGTGGAGCAGTGGAAGAAGGAGGAGGAGGAATATTTTTAACCAGAAACACTACCAATGAATCACCATGGCACCCGCTATCTCCTGGGGGCATTCAGTGACGGCTGGTGAGGTGAGAGGTGCTTGTTTCAGGATGGACGAAGAGGAACTTACCTAGAGAGAAAGAGAAAGATAGAGAGATGTAAGTCATGTGATATATATGGAAATGTAAAGTAATACAGCACTTTAAATAAAAGCACTGAAAAACAACAACAAAAAAGAGATGCACATAGATCAGCAATATGGCGAGATGATAGCACTGTGACGAACTAACTATAGATTAGACTCATCTTTTCTGTCATTTTCAACAAGAACCTTCTGGTGTAAAAATACTCCAGAGTATGCAACTGGAACAAAAAGAAGTTTGCTGTTGACTGTTGTTTTGACATGAAAGAGTGCACCCCCACAAACAGACCTACATTAGAAGTTTCCATGTCTCGCTGCTCAACGAGGATGAGGTGCCCTTGAACTTCAGTTTCTCAAACCCAACAATCAGCTGCTGCTCACAACCTTTCATGTGGCTGCTGCTGTTTCCAAACCAAAGCACCTGCCACATTCAGAGAGATGTAAATATGCTTGTGATTGGCATGCTGGACAGCCAATGAGATCTAAGCAGCTGAAAAGACTGCGTGAACCAGATCCTAACAATATTGCCTGGTGGAACTGCAAAGCTTCTAGCCAAGGTCAACAGAGTCAGTTTTATTGTATAACACAAATTCACAACAAAAGTCATCTCAGGGCACTGAGTGTTGACCACACTCTTTAACAGAGGAGACAAACAAGGTCGTTAACAGGCACAAAAAAAGCTTTGCTTCAATCTTTTAAAATGTCAGTTTAAACCATAGAGAAGCTAAGCAAAGGCTTCACAGCTGTACCTATCTTGGTAACTGAAAATCAATTTCAGAAATTTTCAAGCTAAATTTTTTTTTAAAAATTGCTGGTTTCAGCTTCGTGAATGTGAGGGTTTTCTGCTTTTCTTTGTATATTATGATAGTAAATGAAGAGTCTGCGTTCCAGACTGTTGTGATGAGCATTGTTCATAGCAGAGTAATCAAGAATGAAAGTAATCATTTGTTGCAGCCCTAGAATCTTATAAAACGATTCATTGATCCAGAACGATACATCTTGATGCAGTATCATCGATGAAGTAAAAACATTAATCCTCATCATCTTTTAAGATAAGGCTTTATTTTGAAATTTCAGCCCAGTGCATCTCCTTCCTGAACATTTAAACAGAGCTTGCACCAGATAAAGGCAAGCAGCCAAGAAAAAGAAAAGGAAGATCCAAGTAGAGCAAAGGTCCACTAGCTGCTAGGCTAATTTATGCAATGTAAAATGCCATAAGCTTCAGCTAACAATGGTAACTAGCATAAAACAATTTTTTTGTCTCCTTGTTCTTGTTGTTAAGTCATGTTTTATGTGTGTTCCTGGAGTCAAATCAAAAGGCACTCAAACAGTTAGAATAGTTTAAAATAATCCAGTTCTTTTTTCTTTTTTTTAATGGCCGACCGTATAAAGAAAGATGTGGTAACTTCCTCTGTAACTGATTATGTTAAATGGGCAGATGATATATAATATAAATTCAGGATTTAATCAAATCCAAATCGTATCCTTGGAGACTTGATTATGGGAAATATTGTATTGTATTCCAAATAATCGATGTAATATTGTATAGTGAAGCAATCGGTGATTTACTCGCCTACTTAAAAGTTGTATCATGGAAAAGAAGCAAATAAGTAATAAGGTAGATGTGCGAGACCTAATTTTGAGAAGACTGAAGCACATACCCTTTTTCAAGCACATTAAGATAACCTGAACCCACTGTCTGGGGTGCTGTACTGTGTATTGGTAAAACAAAAGCACTGAAGAAAAAGTCAATCTAATGTTAGACACATTAACACCTTATCCAGGCGTGAATCCAGAAAAGGATATCACCATGGAAGCGGAAGTGGAATTGAAATAGATGGGGTGGTGCCTTCAGGCGCAACACTTCGAAAACTTCGAGCCAACTTTTGAGCCTCCCAGGATATTTTTCAACCTGGTGTGCTGGTAGATTTTCTATATACATTAAAAATGGTTGCCATATTTTGTAAAAAAGGGTTAGGGTTAGGGTAACCCTATCTGTAAACATATTGCGTCGTCTAAAGTCTCTCTGTCTTTTTCTCTCTTTAGCACTTGTTATTCCACTGCAGTAAGCATTTAAACTGCACGACTGAACAATCAGCAAAACTAATAAAAATGTGCAACTTTTCCGATTTTTCGCGAGCAGCACAATGAAATTACAACGTGTGATGCGAGAAAATGAACACATTCTCTTGTGCCTTATCGGTGGACATTAGATAGCAAAATGGCGGTGTTCATAGTTCACAGCACTTCACTTTATAATTGAAATTGAATTCACAATAGCATGATATAATGAGCGGTTTGATTGTTTTTTTATCACCACCGCATTCACTGTTTATTGAAACACGAGTTTGGACTATCACAGGGCCCTTAGAAAATATCCATATACTGGGGGGGAAGAAAAATTGGTTGCCACAACTGATATTTATGTGATGGTCCCTGTTCTGGAATTATACTTTCACATGTATTCAAATGCTGTGCTGTATTATTCATGGATTAGTCATGCACTCCAATGTAAGAATGTGTGTTATACCAGGCCTACAAAACAACACAAACAGCCACATAAACTCATATGTTCACAGTCTCCCAGTTGTTGTTTGTCTTTGAATGGAGCAAAATAAGAACCGACAACAGAGGCGAAGCTGTAGTGGAAAAACACCACATCCTAATCCTCCTGTCTCGGCTCGCTCCTCTCACAGAAATACTATCTATCTAATTCAAGCGAGCGTAAAACATGGTTAATCGGTTGTGTGGCCATCTATCATGCTGGCAGCCACATGACTTGTGGGTTGGAGACTGCAGAGACTTAACCCAAGAGGAGGTTGGGATTTGCCAGAACAAGTGGGCAGGACATGCACCAGTGCACACCAGTAGATATCTCTACTGTATGCATGTGCTACCCTCATCTTTACGCTTCACGAAAAACGGGATATTTGAGGCACTGATAATGAGAACAGGATCTTTTAAAGGAAGGATTTTAACCTCTGGCAACTTTCATGACGCATGTAAATTAAACTGCATGACATTTACATTTTTGTGAATTTTAGAAAAATGTACCGCATATGATTTGCCAGTAATAGACCAACAACCAGCAACACACATGAGACAATCTCAGTCGGATCCTTTCAACCCAAAGAGTAGTGATTCATCTCCTTCTGGATAATACAGCCAAGCCACCATGGAAACTCCTTCCTGCCTCTTCATCTAACTTGGTTGGTCATTCCCAAAGCTCTCGACTAAATGAAAGGGCTGAAACCAACAGTGGAATGAAGAGGTTTGCCTTTAGGCTTTCCTTCCTCCTTACCATGATAGTCTAATACAACACTTTTGTATTACTGCTGGACAATCCGCCTATTGTTCTCTTCTTAGGCCAACAGTTTCACTTATATTTTGCAGCTTGCTAGAAAGTGCCTTATAAATGTGAAGTACAAAAATGCAGTTGGATGTGAGCAACAGAGCAAAACACACAAACCCTTTCACATTCCATCAACAACATTTTAACCTTGATGTTACCCCTTCCTCGAACTGTGAACTTGCTTTGAGCCTTAACCTATATCGTCAACAAAATCTGGCTCTGTCACACCTTAGCCCTGTTACTTTCAGAAGACACCTTGCGCTACGTGTGAAACTACAGTACATTCAGTGTCTGGTGGGCTCATTCCTCTCAAAACACCTGTAAACTGGAATATATTTTATGTTTAGGTGCCTCCAAGGAAACCAGGAACATTTAATATGGATAATTTAACATTCTTTCAGGCATACGGGATGTCTGTCCATTGCATTTTGAGATTTCAAGGCAATACCTTTTTTTTTGCTGCTATTGTATTGACAATAACTGTGGGATCGCTCACTGTTATGTTCTGACTTCAGAACGAAACAACATCTCTCACTTTCTGTCCTCATTCTCATGCAATCTCAATAGAGAGCGTGTTGCTTAAATAGAGGCTCTCATATATATGCAAATATGTAATAAATACAATCTGCTGGCCTGGGAGCAAGACTTAAATAAACCAGATAGGGCAAAGGATGTATGCATGGAAACCCCAAGCAACTCTCACTGCAGGGATGCAGCTGTTGGCATGGAGCTCTCTGTCTGTCTCCGCCTACCCACGGCCGTGCTGCCCCAGTCAACTGGATGGCCAGTCATTGGACGGCACTTCTTTTTGCAACAGATGGGAGGATACCCTTGCCAAAGATTTAGAGTGATGCCCCCGTGACCTCTTGGAGCTCCCTGAGAGGGAGCCCGTCTGCTGACTCCTGCTGTGGCTCTCTCCCAGGGTCATATGGGGTTAGTTTTTGGTGGATACAGGACAAATCTCAGGCACAGACCTGTTTTTAGTGACGCAAACCGTGTTCAGTGCTCATGTACAGTACATCTTTGAGTCTCTGTGTGGCTCTGTGATGCAGCCCCAATCTTGTAAACATGTATATTACACATTTTACTGAGGATACAAAGGCACCCAACACAGCCCTTTAAATGATGTTTGTAGGATAGTGATATAGTTAAGAAACTCAGGTTGTTATTAGGGACTTTTCAGCCTTCATAACGATACAATGCTAGCAGTTACTGTTCATCAAATCACAGATACATCTAAGGCTGACATTTGGACCAAAAGTGGCATATCACGTTCACATAAAATGCTTATTAACCACATCAGGAGGTAGAGGGGATGTTGGCAGTGTTATAACAAGCCAACAAGGCTGCCAAACGGCAGGCCACAGTTCCAGTCACACCACTGGACATTTTTAATTCGGGGACATCTCAATCACTTTTTGTGGTCGACCAAAACAGGTATTTAAGCAAAGCCATGATGTTTTTCCTAACTTCAACCAGGTGGGTGTAGTATGTTAACCTAATCAGGGCATAAGCATAGTGTTGTGACAGGAGGGAAACAGAAAATTCAACCTAAGCAAACAATATAGTTAAGTTCAATAAAGAAAGATTCAGTTTGAATTCATCTGTGGTTTTACAGAAACGTACTTAGCTAACATGTACTCTGGTGATTGGGTTGTTCTTTGTTACCAGGCAAGTGGGATATTTTTGATATCTGCAATGAGCCCACCAGCTGAATTTTAAATCTCAGAGCCAGATAAAATCCTTTGTACCAATCATTTCTATTTGCATGGAGGCTGTTTTTATTCCTGTTGAATGCTCTTACAGCCCCTTCTCCTTTGATAAACATGTTCCAAAAGCATGTTGGCAACCCTTCACTGACCATTCAGCAAGGTAATGCAAGTCATTCTGCACCCACCACTAAATGTGGCCAACACAACTACATGTTGGTGTGCTAGGATTAAAAAATAAAGCAAGTTAAAGCTGAAAAATAGGCTGATATTTTCCTCTTTAGCCAATTTACAAACCATGATTTCAGCATACCTGTCTAAATTGCTCTCTGAGTAACATGTACCTGAAATTTTGCAAACAAGAGTAAAGTGAGAGAAATTGGGCATTTCAGACACAATGCAAGCAAGTTTCAAAGCTCTTGCATTGTTAAGAGAAATGCCAGATAGAAAATGTCTAGTACTCGAGTCATTTACTTATCCCCTCAGCAGCTTAAAATATTGACACTCAACTTAAATGCATTTAGTGCTCAAACAAAGCCAACACTCCCCAGTGTATATGCACACAAAAAATAGCAAATGGACTGAAGCTTTTGGAGTTGGGAAAGTACCTTATCCAAACACATTACAAGTCAACTTTTGTAGCCCTATCCAGGAGGACTACTGCACAATACTACTCGTTTAATGGGGCCATTTTTAAGCATGAGTGTTTTATCCAATTTATGCATATAATGACTTTCTACAAAGAATGCAGACCCACCTCAAACGTGATCACTTATCTTGCTCGATTAGAAATGTTAGACTGATTCTACTCTACAGTGTTTTCTGTCATTATTTAAAAGCAGCAGTTGATGTTATCGCGCCTATTTCCTAGACATGACATCACTGGGGAATTATCATATAGAGGGCATTAAAACCATGAGACAAGGGAATGCCACAAAGTTCAAAACATTCCAAGCTATTTATGAGATGTTATCCTCCTGCCCTTTGCAAAGGTCTGCTAAACCTTGACACCACTTCTTAATTCACTTCACCAAATGTACATTCTGTACGGTAAAGAGATGGGCCACATCGCTAGTCTCATTTGGCACTAAATTCTAGTTAACTTTCATCATCTGTTATGACAACTTTTTCAAATATTACATTTTAATCCCTTAATTTTTATTTAAATTAAATTGTTAATGCTTTGATTGTTCTGAAACATTGTCCCTGTTGAGCACTAATACCCTCCCAGACGGTGAGGAAATTAAATTAAAGCTAACCTAGACAGGCTCCAGATCTGCAGCCTATTGACTCCATAGCATCAAAGCTCTTTTGTCCACTGTACACATGGCTCTACACATGAGAGTCCTTATCTAACCAGATGAAACAGAACCGTCCTTGGCATGCAGGCGATGAAAACTAACAGCGTTGTTTGCGTCCTGTATGTCACAGGCCAGGGTCTACTACAGCTTTTATTGTTCAAATCTACCTCAAAGTTCCCCCAGTGGCATGAAACAGCTGCTACAATGTGATGGGCTGAAAAAAATTATGCGGGGCAATCCACAGTCCTAGTAACAGTGTGTCTCATAAACCCCATGGCCCAGAATAAAACTGCTGATTAATAGCTTGTGCACATTAAAAGCACGATCAGGTTTGAGAGTGCCAACTGTGCTTCCGGCCCCAGTGTGTATTGAAATGTGAGGCAATGCTGAGCAGGACGGAGGGGAGCAGAGGCAGGGTTGTGCTGTAGCAAAGACTTTCTGAGCGCACTGTTAATGAAATAGCACTGATTGTACTGCCATAGCACCCTCAACTATGAATTTCAAAAAATCTGACAAATGCAAATATATAAGTAGAATGAAAGATATGAAAACTGCTGTTAAAGCAAGCCCGGTGAGGGTTCGGCTGGGGGAATTATTTAGGCATGAACAGTAATACCCTCCATTAAATTTTATGAACTCAATTACCCAGAAAAGGCTGACTCCTTGTAGTGACACTGTTCTAACCTCTGTAGATAAACACAAGATTTCATTATCTTGACAGAAAAATGTGCGATTGAGTTTGGTTTAGTGTTATTTTCCCACAGTTGTGAAGCAAATGTCATTATAGCAGATTGAGAATGTGTGGTTGAGTTTAAATTCTAGCTAAAATAAGGATGAAATTGAGTAATGAAGAAATAAATCTTTCTTGTTGCTGCGACTTGCAAACAGTGTTAGAACCCTGCATCCGTCTGTTTCATTCCTGTCTATTACGTGAAAACCAGATGTAACGAGTGCTAAAGCTATGCCTCAGCCAACCTTCTATGGAGACTGCACTTGCCCAAAACTTACCAAACAGTGAAAATCAACTCTTTGCAGTGTCTGCAAATCGACACATTTACATTTACGCTTGGGCCATTCAGTATCAAAAAACCCGTCCGTATTTTTTATTGGCAGCTGCAGATTTGGAGGCCTTTAAGCAATGAACTTGGCAGCTCGAGGCATGAATGCAGGGCTGAGAAACTCCCAATCCACCAGTGGAGGCGGCAGTCACCTCCAGGAGAATTCTCCCAGGGCCAGAGAAGGGAGGTCATGAAAAGGTCCCCAGATTTAACTCAAAGTGCCAGCAATGATAAAGTACGCTGCCAAAAAGAAGAAGAATTTCCAACTTGCTCGGCCCATGCTGTATCCACGGGGAGTAAATGAAAACAAGGTTAATGCATTCAGCTCTTATTACCTACGCTGGAGGAGAGCCCATCAGCTGTGTCGAGAGGCAGAAAGGCAAGAAATCAAAACAGCAAGTGATATGCGGGCCGGTATGCACTACAAGATCACACTGCCAGGGAAATCTGTTCGGCTCGCTCTTTGGTAATGACTTATACAGCATGGCGGGAGAACTTTGTTTCTATGCCGTGTGCACCTGAGCTGAAAGGTCTGCAGCGACATGCTCTTCTGGGAACTTATAGTGGTTGAATTGACTGCCACATTGCCTTTGTGGCCCTCAACAGTTGGCAGAGTCACTGCAGGAAAAATGTCCCAATGAGACAAAATGGTTTCAGACTCCCTGCTGGTTACTCAACCATGGGTGATTGTTTCCAGATTACAAGAGTGCCAAGAAGCCCTCTGTGACCTACAGTGTAATGGGATGGGTCTTTAATCTCCTGTTTTGTTCCCCAGATAGTGTTGTCTTAATAAGTGGCGTGTCTGTGTTTGGATGTAATACCCTCTCTAATAAGACTTAAGCTCCCTTCTCTTCGGATGCCAGCTTGGAGCTCTGGTGCATCGCAGTGTGAGGTCAGGCCGCTCTGCCTCCCAGCTCCCGCATGCCCAGATGGGCCTCCATGACCAATTGCTCCAATGTCAGTCATGTTGACCTGTCAACACCGAGCTTAAACAGCAGGGCAACAGGAATCCTGCCTGCCAGCAGGGTTCCATGGATTCGGTACGGAAAATAATCTCTCAACAAGGACTGCCGGCTGCTGTCTAATGTGCCCATTAGTCATATGGAGCCCCGAAACTTCAATCCGTACTGAGGCAGCAACAGCTGAGCTAAAGCAACCCAACAGCCAGGAGCTCTGTGCAGGGGTTGTGAAAGCAAAAGTCAAAAGAGCTTTAAGGAAACATGAGAAAAGATTCCATATAAATTAGCAATATAAACTTCCTTTGAAGTACCAGAAGCCTCAGTATATGTTTGATCTACTGAAGCTGCATTTCAATTATTGCAACTTGTTTTTTAAGCAATAGGGTTATCCTTTAGAGAGTTCGACTTACTTATCAGCGTAGCCAGATGTATGATAGCAGACTAATTTGTGGGATAATTGTGACCTGTGTACCATGTACAATCAATAATGCCATAATGTAAAATGATTTCACTATTTTGATTTGCCTATATGAGTAGTTTGTTTTGGTCTATGTTGTCTCAATTCAAACCATTTCCTGATATGATACATCGTGTAGGCTATGATGATGAACATGATTCACAAGAGCGTCTGTCATTCTCTCTCCTACAGCTAGATACTCATGTGAATGCACCAGTAAGCCCTGTTATTTATTTAATTAGCTTAGGTTATGGCCTTCACTGTTTTATTATTTTTATTTTGACACAAAATTGTCAGACAGAAGTACTTATGGACACCCCCACGCATCATTGCTACATCAGCCTTGCTTAAAAAAAAAAAAATAATGTAGGTAGATTTGTAGGCATGTAAAATGTGGTTAAATATATGTTCTGTAAAACTACACATTGATGCCATTTTGTTTATCTTGGTTATGACTCATGATAATGTTCCTCAAAATACTATCATTTTTAGCCTCTGGTATGACAGTTTAACATTCAGCACTGCTGTTACTTATTTATTGAATTGATGATTAAACATCAATAATAGCACGGCCATTGATATCGCTAACATAAAACAAATGAATTATTCCAAGGAAAACTTAACATCTAGATGGCACCCCTGTCTCTTTACTCTTGCCATAATGTCTCTGTAGACTGAGATGTTACTTTATGGTTAAATAAAGGTGTTATTGGAGCATTACACACCACGTGTGTTTTATGTTTCCACATTATTTTCTCTTAGGTGTTGCTGCAAATTTACATAAAAAATAAATAAATACTGAATTCAACTCAATTAAATTGAACCCACAGATAATTTACCCAAATCGTTAAACCTCTCGCTGCCAACACATAAAACTGAGTCCAGCTATAGAGATCAGTAAAAAAGCAAACTTACATGAATGCAGAGGGAATGACCTCTTTACATTTGCCAGCAATTATTACCTGGCCCATTTAGCACAATCTGCACAAATCAGTGAAAGTGAATTCATCCCCCCAAGGCTGCTCTTCCCATAAAACCCTGTGCAGTTCCGACACCCCCCCCACCC
>OMLP01014728.1:44881-74162 GCA_900302685.1 Spondyliosoma cantharus
ACCCGCTCACCCCAGCTGCACCTTCAAGTCCGGGAACAAAGCCCATTATTGCTCCTCAGAACGCAGATGCTGTGACAGGTAAATGTTGTCTCAAAAGAAAATGTCCCACGATGACAACATTCACTGCAGGGTGACTATTATCCCTGATTCATCATTCTCATATACTGCGGTGGTTTGCGTATTTCTTGCCTGCAGCTTATCAGCAGAAGCCATTCTCTCTCTTCCTTGTGCTCCTCTTTCTATCTTTCCCCTTCTCCTGCTTTTTTCTCCCTCTGTCCTGCTTCAGCAAATCCCACCAGCCGAATGCTTTACCCCAGAAATCTAATGGAAGTGATTTGACTTCCGATTAATAGGGCTGACAGAAGCAAAACGCCGGGGCAGTGCACTACTGTGCCTATTATGCTAAACACAAGCCACATGGAAAGAAAGCCCACAGGGCTTTGGACTGTTTGGTAACAGCAGCTGGTAAGGTAAATACAAAACACGTTTCTGAGGAGTGACACAAAAATGCAATATCAATATTTCATACTTTATAGAACCAGTGTGGCACTTCCAATTAAGTCTTGTGTCTTGGTGTAATGGAAGCCAGGATATTATTGGCTTCGGTCTTGACACCTATTATTTGCACTATTTTGTCACTGCAGCAGGCTCCATTTTGATGAACGCCTCTGAATGCGATAATTGTGCTTCTGGTTGGTGTCTTTCTGTGAAACAAGGGAGTAATTGAATGCTCTGGGACCAAATTGAAGATGTTATGATCAGGCTTAAGACCCCAGTTTATTAGATTGACACTATAACACCTGAATGAAAACTTAAAGCGTCTGTCCCGCTCCATGGTGCTACTCATTCTACTCCCCAATGTGGTCACAAATATTGTTTTTTCAAGAGTTCATAAGTCTCAGCTTGATTTATAGACAAACTGTCTACATCTGCCCCCACATAAAGCCTGATCCCAACATTGTTCTCTTCACACTATATAAATATTATATTGTGTTTTCCCAGAATCAGGACATGGCTGCCTAGGGGACGTTCTATAAATACAGCCTGACAGGCTACATGGCTTTTAGGGTCCTCTGTGAATTCACTTGGCTTGCTTGGAGTAAAAGCCTCTGTGTTTCTGCAGCTCTGAGGGATGATCTGTGTGCACCAGCCTCACTGTGATTTGATCTCACTCAGAAGTGGGCTTTTTTTCATTTAAAAGTGCCAGCATATCCAGGGTCTGTCAGAAGTAGAGGAGGGAGAATGGGGGGAAGTCCTCCATGAGGGAGTTTGCCAGGAGACAATCAGACAGAACCTCTGGGGATCTGCTATCTTACAAAGAGTAATGCAAATTTCAAGTAGTCACGACAGGAGCTTGTAATTTTGTCCAAAGCTCACTATATAGAGAGCACTGTAATTATCCTCCTTCAGAGAATAGGACATGCAAGAAGTGGGTACTGAACTTCAATATTTAAGTAACAAAACTTCTTTCGTACTACTGAGTATCAAAAAATGTATATGAATCTGTGATTCGGGTCACCAAGTAGTGCACATCCTTTCTTTGCCACCAGTGTGTTGTTGCTTGCAGACCAACAGTAAAAAGGTGAGAAATAATACCCCTGAAGGTGACACGGTGGATGGTTGTCAGACCCAGCCTCGCTGCTCTTAAGAACAAAGAAAATAAGAGGTCTCACTCTGCCACTATTTCCGAGTACCACAAGTGTCACCCACACAGTCATTCCATTCTTCTTCTTCTTCTTCTTCTTTATCTTCTTCCTTGGATTAAGCAGACTAGACACAACAATGTTGTACTGCTTCCATACCGTCTGTTGTATTATATTCCTTTTTAGTCAAATCCTGTACATATATTGCATCAGTTTCTTCATTAAAGTCCAGTTATCCAGGCTGAGTACAGTGTTAAAACCATTCCTCCAACAGCTACCAAGTCTTAGAACAGCCTCTTCCTCCTCAGGTAATTTTCTTTTGTTAAAAGGGATTTATAAAATAAAAAAGAAGAATTGTTTAGGAACTGCCCGCATAGTCAACTTAGGCACTCGTATAAAACACTGTGCTATACCCAGCCCTAGAAATGTCATTCCACTGTTTTAAAGTGACAGAGATGGCCGTTGCGCATTGACATCATGTAATCTGATTCGCACAAACACCACAGATTTCACAGTATCGTGTGGAATATGTCATGAGGCGATGCTACTGATCAAAATGACTGAAATTTTGATGAGCGAGTCAACACAGCATCACAGGGCACAGCCCCCTCAGCCTGCTCACACACTCGCTCACTTCACATCATTTTTATTCATTGAATGAGCACGCATGCCAAATCCCTCTTAAAGTTCAAGTAACCAAAACAATTCAAATGCCATGCTTTTTTGAAGCCTTAGTCAAGCAAAGACCCTTCCATTAACCACCGTGAATGGGAACGGTGTCACTTTCTGCCTCCGTCCACCAGCCAAACTAGGAGAAAATTCTTGTATGCTCCATATGCCCGGTATTAGCATAATCAGAAACAAAACAGTAACTGGCACACAATCACAGCTCATTGAATACCCCCTCAAATCATTTAATTACGAGGCCCCAGTTGAGTATATATTTAAGCCATCATTATCTGCCGGGTGCAATTGTTGTTAGGAGAATCTGCAGTGGCTCATAAAAGAGAATTAAAAAGAATAGTTAAAATTCCCCTCCTTTAACTCAACCTGTTCTGGGGCTCATTTTAGTTTCTGCATAGTGCTAAATCAGCATCCAAGGCTGTGAAAAACCAACCTCATCAGAGTGGCTTACAGTGAGTACATGGACGTGAAGCAGTTCTGCATTATCTCTCCATGCAACTTTACGTACATACCACAGAGACATGATATACCAATACACTCACGAGATAACAAGAAAATCTAAACCCTTTGAAATAGATCGGGTAGGTGTAAGACGTGGTTTTGCTATGCTGGGGTTCCTCCCTCCATCCTGACCTCAGATCTGACATGCATTGCTTTTGAAGATCCTGTAGTGGTGTGTGTAAGGTGGTGTAGCTTGGGCAACTTGAATTATATATTTCATTGTGTTGTTTCAACACACCACAGGTGCTCTGACCTGAAGTGCTAGCACGCTCAGTGAATGTATGAATGTAGCCTCAAGTCAAAGGAAACACACCACTGATTACGAACCACAACTACAAAACCGCTCGCGCGAGTAGCTCAATACAGATTCTTAAAATTGTGTTGACACAGAAAGAAATATCAAAAACCAAATAAAGGAAATGCAGAACAACTCAGCCAGTCAACATGGTGCCTGTGGTGATTCAATCGTTTAAAAAGCACATTATCCAGACACCGATCAGTCGAATATGAGATCATCAGACTCTTTAGACCTTCATTCACCGTTTATAAATCACTGAAATAATCGCTGTACAGTATAGTACTATAGAAATCCGAACAAAGTAAATAATGCATCTTGCAGCTTTTGAGATACAGCTCACAAGCTTAAAGGAGACCCAAAAAAACACTGCTCCTGAAGTCTGTGAAATGCCTCATCAGTAGCCCCACCTTTAATTATGTGACATCTTCATATTCCACTGTCACACATTCACATAATTTAAGTCTAGGTTAGTTTAGCAATTAAGAATTGATTAAGCACCGCTGTTCTGGTATTGTTAGCGGTTATGGCACAGGAGTGTATGAGCTGACCAATCAGATCTGACCAATCAGAGGGGGCAGGCTTAAAGAGACAGGAGCTAAACCAAGCGTTTTTTGGGCATTAAAGCTTGTTAACAAATTCTAATGGTAACCCAAAATAAATGATGAACATGAAAATGAGCAAAATATGTCTCCTTTAAATTACAGTGGTTCTGTAGCAGGACACACAACAGCAACCTTCAAAATAAGACAGCATCGCTGACATTGAAACAGTCTGTTTTCGCTTCTGGACCACTGTATTAAGCACATCCAAATAACCATTCAAACTTTTGATCATTGATGGAAGCCATGGAACATTACATTTCACCTTTTTTAATTTATAGTCTTTTTTATTGATGTGTTTCAAATCATTGTTGCTGCAGTGAATACCTGGTGAAAATTGTGCCAGTTACAACGGGTTTAAGCCGTAATTGTATTTTTGGCTGTGACAGACAATTTTTGTAACTCCCCAAAACAGACAATCCGACAATCATGCAAGCTTGACAAAGGGTTTAAACTTCTCTCTCAAGATCGCTTTTGTCATCCTTCACACAGCTACTTTTGTCTTTCTTCTGTATACTATCCAGTCAGACAGAGATTTCCAGGAGAGACAGACTGAGTGTGCTCCATTATCTCCACAATTAATTGCATAGAGACTACAAAGACACCTAAATTCAAGGTTTTTAAAGGATATGACGGAGGCAGTGGGACACAACCAAACAAATGTGTAATATTTGGGCAAATGAAGAAGTTTATTTTTTAGTTAAGTTATTTAGTGCAAAAAGTACCATAACTCCACCTTTCCTGGTATCAGTCACAATTAATTATATGTCTTTCCTCATAGCTTCCACAGTCTGCCATAATTGCATGATTTTTTGTTTGGACTGTAACCTCTCATTTAACTCATTCATTTTAAAGAGGTAAATGACTCTAATTATATTTACTCTAATGTCAAACGGCTAAATGTTCAGAGCCAAAGGTGGAGGTTACCATGTCACAGTAGAAGCACGAATAAATGCAAATTACTGAGAAAAAGTTCTTGTTGTACTATTGCATAAAACTCCTGGAACGTGAAGGCTAGCAAAGGAGAGAAAATACACTAAGATCATGAGTTCTGATTTCTGCATGTTGGGTCTTTGAACAGGACCATAGTTCTCATTGCATGCCACTATGCAAACACATGAGGAACCATATAGAAATATATCTAATACGTTTTCAGACAAGATTGATTCACATGGGCAAGCTGATGCAAGTCTTGCTTAAAGGGCGGCTGTAGCTCAGACGGTAGAGCGGGTCGTCTTGTAATCGGAAGGTTGCTTGTTCGAATCAAGGCTCCCTCTAGCTGCATGTCGAAGTGTCCTTGAGCAAGATACTGAACCCCAAACTGCTCCTGATGAGCAGTGTGCACCTTGCATGGCAGCCTCTGCCATCAGTGTATGGTTGTGTGTGTGAATGGGTGAGTGTGGCAAGTATTGTAAAGCCCTTTTAGTGGTCAGTAGACTGGAAAAGTGCTATAAAAATGCATCTACCGTTTTAATGCATTATCATAGCAAATATGGCAATTTTAGCAGGGCAAAGATAAGATTGACCTGCACCGATTAATCTATGAATTATTTAGTAGTCAACTATTCAATTAACTATTTTGGTAGCTAATTAATTGTTTTTCAAGAAAGAAAGGTCAAAAATTCTCTGATTCCAGCTTCTCTAAGCACAGTGACACAATGGTTAGCACTGTTGCCTCACACTAACAAGGTCCTGGCTTTAAATCCTGTCTGGGGCCTTTCAGTGTGAAATTTACATGTTCTTCCTGTGCTTGCGTGGGTTTCCTCTGGGTGATTTGGCTTCCCCCACCATCAAAACATGAATAATAGGTTAATTCTCTGGTCAGTGCCCTTGACCAAGGCACTGGCTTGGATCATGAGTTGGTCCCTGGGTGCCGTATGTTGGCTGCTGACTGCTCTTCCGGGACGTTTCTGTTCATTGTATGGTTGTATGTGCTCAACAAAGATTCTTCATCTTCTCCTTAAATGTGAATGTTTTCTGGTTACTTTAAAACTCTGCACTAGAACATTGAATATGTTTGAATCATGGTCTATAAAATGTCAGAAAATGGTGAAGAACGCAATAAATGATTAATCAATTTATCAGAAAAATAGATCAACAATGAAAATAATTGTTTGCTGCAGCCCTAGTAGATCATACAATGAAAGCCATTCAAACAGTCATGATGTAGATCAGATTATACATCATGAAAAAGTTGGCATGTAAGCATTTAAAAGATCCAACAATGAACTGCCTAACCATTAACAGCACAATTATTATGGTGTTAGAAAACATGTAACTCAATTTTTTTTTTTACGGATGATGTGCCATGTTTTTTAGAAAACACTGAACTAACCACTTCAAACACCAGATGTCACATGAAGACACTTAGTGATCCAATCACACTAGATTACCACCCAAAATAATTACAAGTGTCAGATCAGCCCTTAAGAGTTCAGTAAGAGTTCTGAAATGCTGTATTTCATGGGAACATAGTCGACTTATTTTCAGGGTACAAGAGAAGTTTAATAATTTTAATGCATGAATAAAAATGTTACATTAGCATCTGTATTAGAGGAAGCTGTGTTAAGAATTATTGCAGCTGAAAATGAAATGAAACCACTACAGTAGTATTTCATCTAGAATCTCTCCATGCCACTATATGGGGAATAACTTGTTTACTGGCATACTGTATATTGTAAATGGAACTGGATAAAGGTGTTCCAGATTTTATCTCCCTTTAGCACACATTTCAAAGTGTGAGCTGTATAAAATCTTTTGTACGTGTCTAACAAAGCTGAGGGGGAATTTGGATGCTGTCCTGTTACCTGAAAGCCAACACTGTTAGTGCCAGCTCCTGCAGACTAAATCGGCAGCAAGGAGGGTTTTATGCAAAGCACATCTTCAGAGTTAGACTCTCCTGCACATATTTGAATCATTTATTCAGATGCACGATGACTTAATAAGGGCTCCTTATTCATTCCTGGTGACACACGGTTTGATGGTTTATTTGTGGGTTTCTCTGCACATTTACTACTGCACAGTTTCCAGCCTTCTTGGAACAGTCCTGCTGTGAGTGGAGGAGTTAGGGCCATTTTCCTGGCTCCAAACCACAGCATACCTACAGTCTGGTGGAGCTTATTAATTAATCACGTAACTATGTTCCATAACCTGGGGATTACAGCAAGCATGAGTCCCATAACCATCTGTGCACTTCTTAAACCTAAAGGCAGTCAGAGTCTTTGACTCAGTAACGGAAACGTTTGACTGAACTGCACAAAAAGCAAGCTGCATTTAGGGCTTTAAGCTTGGAACACACCTACTGCATCAGTGGTTTGACTTGAACCAAAGGTTCTGTTTAATTTACATGCCGTGCTCCCCACCTGCTGTCGCAGTTACTGTGGGTTTCAGGTTATCAGTTTG
The DNA here is from genome assembly GCA_900302685.1 of Spondyliosoma cantharus. NCBI lineage: Eukaryota > Metazoa > Chordata > Actinopteri > Spariformes > Sparidae > Spondyliosoma > Spondyliosoma cantharus. The sequence continues at coordinate 52,009 of OMLP01014728.1, forward strand.
TCATCAAATTTGACGTGTGTGCCTAACCACAAGTGCCACAATATCTGCTAAAGTGCCAGCAGTTGAAAGTGTATCAGCTCATTTCTACATATATACTACAATACATCTTAGAACCCAAACATCAAATATGTTAAAAGCTCCAATTTATTGCACAGTATACGTTCAATAGCATAATAGACTGCATATTCCAAAGGCCGCAACAGTTTGCCTGTTTATGTGGCATTGCCTTGGCCTGCTATGTTGAAATATTGATGCCCAATGTATTCACAAAACAGGACACGGTTGGAATTAAACAGATATTTAAAGGCCCATCCAAATGTTTTTTGTTTTTTTTATGTTTTAGCCAGTTTATTTTATACAGTACATTATATCACAGCATTGTGTTTCACACACCAGGTTATTGAGTTTTAGAACTCTGAAGACATTTTTTCTACTGTTTTAAGCTGCCAATGACTAAACAGTTTAGAGATTTTTGCTATCTGGTGAGACTCTGGTTTGACAACCTCTGACCTCTGACTTCTGACAACCTTTGAAAACCTCCGACCCTACTACTTAGCCCTAGCCCCCCATTTTCCATGTTTGTGCCGAGGGGTAGGGATTCCCAATTCTAGGGACAAAGTGTTCCGGCTACATGGCCTTCCAAATTAAAGAGCCTTGTAGAGAAGTCATCACTGATACAGACAACATGTTGGAAATGTCCAATTGCATCTGACAACATAAACATCATAAACAACAACTGATGCCGTCTGATGGTCTTGAAGGGTTGTCGTACTTCATCAGAGAATTCAACCACTACTCATCTTACCTCTTTTCTGTTGGGTGAAGGGGCACTTGAATATGAGGTGCACATAGCTCAAGCAAGTTTCACAAGTCATTAATTATTTGTACACTGAATGAATGGAAGCCAATGGCTGCCTAGAAATTGGTCAGCCACAAGGTTTAGTGTGCATGATTTATCATTAAACAGCCTAAACTTGCACTCACACTAGCAAGATTCTTCAAGCATGCAAAAGCAAGGGTCAGTTCCATGCCAGCCCGACTCTTGATTAGTCTCTCCACACCAAACCCACTACTACTGTGGGGATATTTGACTTTTTTCCCCGAAAGTGGACCTTTATGGCGTTCGTTTTCCGCACCCCTGGAGTGAAGAACATCTGCTGTGAAAAGCTCATTTACATCTGTAGTGTAAAGTTAACTGCATTGAAATGTGGATATGCCAGTCTTCATATCTCACATTCACTTATACACACTGAAGAAGCAATTTATTTCCAGTGTAGGTTCAGAATGCAGCGGAAGTTGAACATGTTTTAAAGAAGTGGAAAACAACTAATTTCAAATTAGATTCAAAATTTCTGTGGCTCAGTAATACTTTAATGCTTGTCTTTTTCACATCATCAAGTGCCCTTGGGGAACCAATTAAAAATAAAATGAATGATATTGCTTTTCCCCACTGCACACACAATACCTCTTCACAGGCCATCTGGTTTTATGGATTGATCTAAGAATGCAAGAAATAAAAGAGGTTTAATCTGCCTGCTATTATTAAAAGCAGAAGCCTTCACTCCACTGCAGCTCTCTGTAGCTGTCACGTCATCAGACTTTACAAAAGCACGTCAACAGCACCCAACTGAATGGTGAGACTGATTCAAGTGAGAGTAATACAGCTGCACTTGACAGGAATATCGTGGCAGTATAGGGAGGAGGATAGTCTTCTTTCTGTGTAAAGGCAAGTGCAAGTTCAAAGAGGTCAGCTCTCAGACCAAGTTCCATTCCCTAGAAATAAATTGTAATTAATGCATTAGCAATTGTGAAATTCAATTTAAAAATCTTGGAAATTAAATAAAGGAAGCATCGTTGAAGCCATGAGCATTACAGCAGTAGGATGACGGATTAGGGTCCCATTACTCACCATTTGTTATTCAATAAATCATTAATGGTCTCTATGAATAGCAAGAGTGATGGACAAGAGTTAGAGAGAGCAGAAGGCAGTGTTGCTGATGCATCAGAATGTGTGCAAGTATGGGCCCGAGCAGCCATGCATACTCCACAATGCAATAAATAATGTATAGCTTTTGGGTGTTGACTTGCTGCAGGGCCATAGCTTCTTGACAGCTTCTCAGCTCAGAAATGGGCTCTTTCAACCACTCGATTAGCTTTTTAATTAGGACCTTTGGATTGTTTCTGCATGTCTATTTTTGTTTTTTCATAAAGATGGACATTTTCAGTAATGCTGACCCAAAAAGAAAACCAAAGAGCTAGTGGCCACTAAAATCTGAGTTTTTTTTCCCCAACCTACGATACAAACACCAAGCAGTAGAGACAAAATTAACATTCTGAGTATATATATATATATATCTCAATATATGACAGATGTCTATCTGCAGCTCAGTGAAAGTCACTGGCATAAAAACACAAAGTAAACAAAGAAGCATTTAATGTTTGATGGCTTACCCTACGACTTTCTCAGCTAAATACTTTCTTCGCCAGCCAATTTGGTGTAATCTATTTTAGCTAATCTGGATGCCAAATATTTTACATATTCAATGTCTTATCTGTTGAGGCATTCTAGTACAACTCCTCAATTGGAGCATTGAGGATAAGGGTCATATATTTGTTTTCATTCTTACAGCCATGTGATATTAGAACTAAAAATATTCTACATAAAGAGGCAAGTGTGAACATGCTCAGTCATGCTTCTACATGCCCTGTAGATTTCGCCCTGACAGTGCTTCTAGATTAAGTGTCAAAGATTAAATCTCTGTTCCAAACTGTTGGAGAGATAAATGGAGGGATGGACCGACCTGACCTTCTTAAACTTAGCTTCTGACTGAAAGAAATGAGAATCTAAGTTTCTGTTTCAGTATTGTGATCTTAATGTTGGGCAAGTGCTGTGTTTCTTGTTTTTGTTTTTTCTTAATAAGTAGTGGCAAAATGATTTCAGATGAATAATGAATACATCTGCTTCTACAATATCTCTCCTCTCCATCACTCTCCCTTTAAGAATTGATGCTTCATTGCCGTGGGGGTGTAGTTGTCACCCTGGCAAGGGTTAGTACTATCCTTACAACCTTAGACAGCAAACCCTGCAGTGACTTCCCCCTTCCCTTCCGATATCATTCATCTGTGTGCAGTGATCCTCACAAGACTCGCTGCTGTGTCGTGTGGAGATTCCCTGCTCTGTTCAAAAACTCAACTGCATGAAATACATGAATAAATAAATCAAATAGGCTGGGCAAAAAGAGAGAGATTGGGGCCAAGAGAACAAATTGTAAGGTGGGCCAAAGTTGAAAGATAGCGACATCAACAAATTGAACACAGTTGGGAGAGTGGGCCAGAGGAACATATCTGATCACCTGTGAAATTAGGCCACGGAGTAAAAGACATGTTAGAGGTCCAATTACATTTCTCTGTAAATACTGCTCATTGGAGGTGAATCTAAGGGTATTTGAGTCATGTTGCAACATTTCTCTGTAAATACTGCTCATTGGAGGTGAATTTAAGACTGAATTGACTGAATTTAAGAACTCTAATTGCTGAGCTCTGGCAGCATCATAAACCCACTAAAAAAGAAGTCCAACAAGGCAAGAAACACTTTAAACAAATCTCCAGTTGAGTCAAACTTTCATGAAGAAAACGAAAACAAAAGGTTGAAGTATTACACAAACTGTCCATTGTCCATCACACTTTGGCTGAGTTGTGCATGGTTTCCTGTACAAATAGGAAAAAATACCAACATTTGTGGTGCACATTCGGTGAACTTCCAGTTCTACTTCCACAGAAGTAGTTTAAGTAACCTAGATAAACAACCTGACTGATTTGTTGTATTGATGTCACCGTGTTCCCAAATCTACGATGACTCACACTAGTCCCGAAACAGACGTACTTAAAACACAAATAATTTATGAAACTAAGGACGACAGATACCAAAAAGGAACTAATGCAAGGTTGATGCGGGCGCTGTAGAAGGAAGAAACATACTGAACACATGGGCCCAGGTGAGCTTAATCAGCTGACGACCCTCCCATGTCAGCCAATTGCCTACTGAGGTTGCCAGGACAGCCTTCAAGACAGTGGGAAAGGCGTCATAATGCCAGAACTTGTTGTGGGAAAAAGGCATTGGGACACATGAGGAACTGCTGCTACAGGAGCTCTGCAGTGGTTTCAGTACTCAGTCATGGTGGTTGCCACTTGGAACACATAAAAACAGCTCGCTGATGGTGTGCGATTGGGGAGATATCTGTGCAGCTGGACACTGCTGCCTCAGCAACAGTGCTATATCACAGCATGTTACACACAGAGTGGATATAAGCCCCAGAGTTCTCACACAGGTCTTTCCATCAGCCTCATCACTAGTTAATAAAACCTGAACTGATAAGCTGAGAATATGCATCATCACACTTCGGGAATCAGCCATTTCGCTTAAAGACAATGTCGGGCCAAAAAGAGCGGTTCAATTTCCGCCTTCATTAATCTAATCTGAAATTGAGAAATGACTTGATGATGGCAATCCTGCAATGTCACACTGAAGTCGTACCTTTCTCTTTCGCACATCCATACAGACAGATACATCAGGCACCATAGGGGGGTGGCCACGGGACAAAACCTTATTTGGCAGGATGCAAAAAACGTATCCTTCATTTCAGGCTGGCATCAGATTGAGCCTTCAGACATACTCACTCACTTTCTCCAGCCTTTGTATGAAAATGCCTCTGCAGCAGCACTCCTTCACTCCCTCCCTCCCTCCCTCTCTCTATCCTTCTCCCCTTTCTCCCCGCAGCCTTCCAGACAGATAAATGGGAGGGAGTCAGACTGAATGAGGTTTTCTCGAATGATCCTACTTCCACACCAGCAAACCAATTACCATGACTAAGATAAACCCCTCCAGCACCCCTTCCAACCCCCCTCCTACAACTTCCCCACCTCTTTCCAGGCAGAAAGAGTCAGCCATTGTTGTGGCTCTGCATTTCTGCCATGGCCCCTGGGGGGGGAGAAAAGAAGTCAAAAGTCAGCCTGTAGTCACTTTTCTGCCTCTCCAACATGACACGAAGGCACACATAAGCACAGACCACAAAAACATAGAGAGGAATTTCCACAGAAAAATGACATTTCCATCTAGCCACTTCATTAGCATTTTTCTCTCAGTATCTTAAAACTGAGAAATGTCAAAACCATGCCTGCAGGCTATAAGTCGCAGTGCTGTGTGATGAGTAGGTCTTGTTTTGGTGCCAAACTTAGGGGCAGGGACCAAAGCAGCCTTTGATTTATTCCTCTTGCCATACTGCTACTCACTTCATGATTAATGCTTTCTTGAACATTTTGTCTCTCTTCACATTCTTACAAAGGCTGTATAGTGGTTTGCATTCATTTGTCCATTTTCATTTCCACTGTAAGCAATACTGTTGTTGACAAAGCTTTTTTTATCAGACTCTATCAAACTATGATAAGTGTTATTATGCATTGCTTGTGTGTTTGTTGTGTCATGTTGTCATTCAGTGTTGCAGGTTCCTGTTTGGTTGGAGCTGGAGGCCACCAAGAAACTGGAGGCAGCTTGCCACTGTCTCCATGTTAAACAATAGCAGTTTTCCATTGGCACTTTTTGCTGCACTAGTTCAAACGGCTCCACATTGATTAGCATCTGCACGACCAGTTTATATAAGTCAAGTTGTGTTGAGTCACAACCAAGATGGATCATCTATGGAGTGGGTCGCAGTGATGCCAGAAGGGTTTTGTCATCATTTAGGGACAATGGCAGACCTAGTCTTCTTCTAGGTCCATTTTAGAGGGGAGGCTCTCTCTCACCATGCAGCCCCTTGTGTTATGCTGGAATTTCTGATTTTCTGCACAGTTCATTTAGTATCACATTGCACTTTAGAAATGTGTTTCATACCTAACAAAGTGTTCTCTTAGGAATAGCATATTGGATTGGCCAATGCAGCACAACGCTGAAGGATGAATTCCCGTAGAATTACTAAATATGCCATGTTTGTCCTGAGGTGACATCAGACCACAGGGTCATTGCAATCTAATGGACTATCCCCTGAAGATTATAAATGTTCTCGCATGTTTCATGAAAATCTTACGCGGTTCATTATGTGATAGCTTGTATGCAAAGTTGATATTTTGCCCTGGCGAAGGTTGACAAAGGTCAGGGGAGTCAGCATCCTCTAGGCACCACAAATAGCGAGAGCAAACTACAGTCTGGCCCCTGGATGTCTGGCCCCTGGATGTCAAAATCTCTTGCTCTACATCAAGATGATGGATGGGTGAACAAAACAACTATGTCACCCTTTGGTCCTGCTGGTAGCAGGACAACAAGAACAAGAGACTTCATTTGACGCAGCCTACAGATATGTGGGTTGAGATTAAGAACACAAATAAAGCTTTGGTAGCAAAACATAAATGAAAGCAGTGGCACATAGCTATGGTATAAATATTGTTTTACTGCCACTGGAAAAAAAGACGTTAACTGTAGCCTTCTGGCTAAGGGCATATCCATTTAAAAACAATTGGAGTCTCACTGACAATGACTGCTTATTGTAGTGCAGCCAGTTAAAGGTGCCCCTTCCTCTTGGCAGGGTTACAGCTGCTTACAGTACTGCTCCACCCCCTGTGCTCAAGGTTAAACTGACCTGGAGACTCTACGTGGGCTGCTGGGCACTTGGCCACACAGTGTTAGCAAAACATGAGGCCTGATAAATGAACTCATCCATCTTAGTTGAGCCCTGCCACATATAGTTTGTCCTGGACAACGCTACTGAACAGCAATAATTAAAGCAGTCTGGAAAGGGGGCTTCAGTGATAGTTTTAGTTAACAACAATGATTATGATTAAAGGCTGAGGTATGATTAAGCCATACTCTGAGGGAGTGCTTTGAAGACAAAGAAAATAAATGTTATTTTTTACAAGGACCAAACTCGTAATCTCAGGAGAGCTTGAAAACCTGAGCACAAACATGGGGAAGATATATTCTGACTGACAGAGGCAAAAATGAAAAAACTACAGAGTTTATGAGAACAATATATCATTTTTTCAACATAGGTCTGATTTTAATAAACTGATCCATTAATCCTATAAATTGTGTTCACAATGCAATCACCTGCAGAGATTTCACAGAAAGGAACAAAGAACACTTGATTATGATGGCATCTTTTCAAAAACCAAATGCAGTTCTCTTAGGACTTAGTTAAATATCAATCTTAACTTGTCTCAGTCTCCATTCTGCAGACTTTAGGGGGTGGACCCTTCAATGATACAGCCGATCATCCGTGATATTCTGTGGCATGCAGTCATTTTTAGCTGTTTTGAATAGCTTTGAGCTTTAAAAGCAATCTAGGTCATATAGAAATGCTAAACACAATGTTCACCATACTGTCTTTGTCTTTTTTATGTTTATTATTACTTTACCTCCAAAACTCCAGTGAGCAGATGTAAACAGAAGTATGCTTACTTGATTTTACCCAACATAAAAATACAGGAGAGTTAAGTGTTAAAATGAAAGCTAATTGTAGAGTCAAGAGTTAGCTAAGTAAGAAAGTTGGCCTTTAACATTGGCTTTTCAAAGCATTGCCTTGAGCAAAGTGCTTAACAATTGAACACAGTGCTTAGCAATGCTATTTCAGCTCCACCAAAAACATGAAGCTTTAAAGTTTTTTGATGATGTTACTTTTGTTTTCATTGTTTTATTTAATTAATGATAAATGGTCATTTGGTGGTCAAAATGTGTGCAACAGCAGCTTACAGGGAACACTGCTGGCAAAGCAAAAATAAGGATGAGAGCCGATGTACCAGGGTAAAAGGTCATTGGCAAGAAGTTGGTGGTGGTGCGAGTTTGACAAGTGGAGTAATTGATCATGAGGGAGTCCACTCTCCTCGTTACTCCCTCTAGTCCCACACTGCAAACTGCGGAAGCTGCTGAGCAATCCGGAAAAGACGGCATCAGCAAGATTCTTTGCAACGCAGCCAATGCTCTTTGTATTTATACTTTTGCTTTCTCTTCCTTTCCCTCTTTTCTGCCTCCAAAAAAAAGTGAGACCTGCTGTGAAATGCTGTAATCCAGATGCCGTGACAACGCTTTTGTCTGCGAACCACCAGAGGCATCGCTTATTTTTCAGGGGAAAAAAAGTTGGCTCTTTTTGATGAGCTCAAAGTCGTTCTCACATGCGAGAATGTAGAGGAAAACACACAGCTACTTATGATGTCTGGTGTAAATCTCCTACGTGGGGTCTCACTTCATATTATCTAGGAAGAAGGAGAGCTCCACAGTGTGCCTTTCTGGCACCTGGACTATTCATTAACAATTGTCAACATGATTTAGTGCTCTCCTGCCTTGCCTGCTTTCCATTTAGTTGAGATCATAGTTTAGTAAGCGTGACAAACCCCAATCCTAAAGCATGGACTTTTTAATTTGACAACAGCTCATAAAAGTTAACAACCTCACTAGGTAGCATGGGATTAATAAAGCTGTTTAAGAGTTTAATCAAGAGTATTTCTTGACTCAGTTCAATTTTAGATGAAATGTGTCAGCCAAAGCTGTGGTGTTCGACCAGGAAGCCATGGTCATAATCCAAGGTCAGCTCAAACAGTGATTGGTCTATAACTGACTTCTGAGTCAAGGCAATGGGAGGTGGTTTGAAACTGTGTATCCCAGCAGTCTTGAACAAAAAAGATTTTCCAAAAAGGTTTATCTTTCTATAAACTTGCACTGCTCACATAGGGTTTCTCCTGCCATATTTGCTATAAAATCTTAACACCTCATTATTTTAACAAAGGCACAAACATTTTGTTTTCCAAGCATCCATCACTTCCCATGAGGTTTGACAAGCCTAATGGGAGGTGGGGTAGAATCAGAAGGAGAATGAAAAAAGGCAGCCCTTAAAACCAGCTCAGCTTCGGGGAGTGGGTGCGTTAGCATAAGCACCCCATCATGTCCTACTGAAAGCAAACATTTCTGAACTCCAGCCAAAAAATATTAGCCACAGCATGAACCATTACATTACGCAGCTAATGAAAAATATCCTTGTTCTGTGCAATTAGTAAGGGACAGGAAAACAATTAACATCTGATTATTAGCTCTCCTTACTGGCTACCACCAACAGGTAGAGCTTTTAGCTATCAGGACCAGACACAAATACTGATATTTCTAGGTTTAGAAAAAACATGACAACATTAACTATCCTTGATGGGTGACATATAAAAGCAGCACACAAAGTGCTTGCGTTAAGGTGATGGGGGACCTCAATCTTACATAACAGCTTCTGTGGTTCATGGAATAGATTCTACAAGAGCTGAAACTTTACTGGAGGGTTTTCGTCTGTATTTTTTTATTTTATAGTGGAAGTGACATCTAAGGGTTTGGTCACACTTACATTTGAAGCCAAATCTCAATACACCCCTTGCCCCTACCACTTAGCTCTACCCCCTCATTTTGCATGTGCACGCTGAGGGTTAGGGTGTCTGATTCTTGCTGAGATAGAGTGCTAGGGCACACTTCAAACCAATTGTTATTAGAATTATGTGTCATTTCAGTGCACTATGGTCCTTTTCTTCATAACAAGCATAAAACAACTGCTACCAGATTGCTGATGTCTCTGTAGCTAATTAGCTAGCTAGCTAATGTAGATTGTTATTACTGATTTGTGCATCACAGTCCCATATTTTGACCTATTTCAATGTTGTCCTTTGATGGCACTTAACACCAGAAATGTAACCAAGGTCCAGCGGCGAAGTGGATGCACTTGGTTCCACTTTCCTCATATTATTGCAGGTTGGGGCATGGGTGTCTAACGTTAGCCTATGAAGCACAGCGAAGGGCCAGGTAGTGAAGTAGTGATCTTTTTTATTTGATGACTTAATGAACACCATGAATGACCTTTGAGCGACTGGGGAGCATCCATGCCTTCTTTCGCCATCAGGCAAACAGCAGTGGGATTATACTAGGATTGTTGCAGTAACGTGGTTGCATCTGTTTACATGAATGCCACAATAACTGATGATGTAAGAGGGTCTTGAAAGGTGGCCCCATTTCATATCTAAGATTTCAATCTCTACCCCTTGTAACTCTGCTCTGAGGGACACGGGACACTCCAAATTATCACGATAAGTGAATTTGCTCATCTAAGCAAAGTGAATTTATGCTGAGCTTGGATATAGAGTTGCTGCTGCACAAAACAGATGCTGGATGCTTCACGGTCTATTCTACTGTATGTTCCTATTGGTAATTGCTATACCTGTCGGTTAATGACCGAGGGCAGTTAAAATGACCCTTGCTGTCACACACGCCAGCAATCTTCTACAGTGGCATCAGCAACACACTCCAGCCAACATGGTCCAAGGTGAAAGTCACTGCGGCAGAGTCACTCAGTCTCTGCTGGCATCAGTGGGCAACTGGGTCACAAATACTCTTCACTCTATGACTCCCCTCGGCTCACTTTTTATCATCACAACTGCCACTCTTTGTCGCATTCCCTCAGCAGTGGGCTCAAACAAGTAAGCTTTCTGACCTGACTGAATGTCACAACATGCTTGGTAATCCATAATGTCCTCTGCTCCTTGTCCAAAATACCAGACTTAACTCTGATTGCTGCCTGGGCTGTTGTAATGCCCCCTTTAACTGCCTGATTTAAGCATCTTTGTGTATTTTGGAAAGTGCTATATAAGTTATATGTATTATAATTATCATTGGTATGTGGAGAGAAGAAAATAGAACATACTGTTTTTTTTTTTCTTTATGAAGAGTGAGAACAGATTAATTTCTCACAAACATTTTAAATACAATCTTTCCATCATCATCTACTCTGTAGTCCTATTGTATAAATTTACCCTGGTTCCAGACCTCTGAATTGTTGCCCACATCTCTGGTTTGGTCAGTGGTTGAAATCTGGTCTGGTGGTGTGCTCATCTATGGCTGTTTCAGGTACTTGGCAAAACAATCGACAAATCAGTGCTTTGTGGTTGGGATTAGGATAATAATATAATAGGTAATTTTACTACATAGCCAGCATGCAACATAGGCTACATCCATTAAGAAATATTGACAAAAAAGATGGTTTCAAACATTGCAAAGGTCAACACAGCTGTACAGGAAGTTATTTGCTGATTTGCAGAAATGAGGCATCTTAAATCAGCATACTTTTATAGCATGCCAAAAAGAAACAGCCCCTTGCAACCGCTACATCAACATCTGCATCAACTGAAAAATACATGGACAGGATGCCATGTCAGTTTAGTAACAACTAATGAGTTGGAGCAATGAATAAGTAATTAAGTGGAAGTAAAATAGAAATTCAGAGTGATTATCAGTTCATTAAAAATATTCCATCTTTGATTTGGATTTAGCAGTTCAACACGAGTAAATTTATGTCACAAAACAACAAAACACCCACACTTAGATCTTACAAATAACACCAAATCTAGCCATTCGTTGTGTTCAAGTTGCACCAGAAGCGTCTCCAACAGGGGGTTATATTGGAGTAAGTATGCTTGTGTTGCAGAAACCCCCAATTTCATTGGGTAATGTATCCCATCAATCCCTGTCAGAAGCAAATGCACCGTAATACATTTTGTATTGGATGTGGTCACTCTATTAGCCCCTTCAGCTTTACATAACCCAGCCATGCTTTGATCTGCAATGATGTGTTAGGGCAGACATGCATGAGCAACCGCTTCAGCATGAGTCCTGGACAAAATGGCAAGAAAAGGAATAGCGGATGGATTTAACAGTCTGGCCTTACTGCATACATCCCCTTTTATTGTCAAGAAAACATGTTTTGTTTCCGTTTTCTATGGTGAGATACTCCTTTTTGTTAGATATAGTTTGCATAATCTCAGATAATTTAATTTATTTTACATTCTTACAATTGCTGTGGTTTTCCTGCATTGACCTTTCCAGGCAAACTGATTATCAGTGTTTCGATACATGTGTTTTCTTTTTTTAATTTTGGGTAGATCAAGGTCTCGTTCCTGGAAATTGGTTGCACTCAACAGAGTCACTGTACGAATAACAATAGACAACTGGCAAAAGATCAGATTGTCTTTTCTTCTGGCATGGAATCACAGCAAAGACACCATGTGTTTTTGTCATTATTGGCTGAGAATGCCAACCTTTTGTGGTAATGTTGATGAGTGGCTTCTACATTACAATAAGATTTTGTTTAAATGCTTAAATAACACTAACAAAGCATCAAATGACTGTGTGTAATATGAAAAGGTCAACAGGGGTAAACCAACAGAGAAATATCACCACTGGACTTTCCAAAGCATTTTAGCCTATTTTAGATCTTGGTTTTGGGTATTTCTGTCCCATAATCTCTGCTTCCATTAACCTCGTTCCCTGCAGAGGCAGCAGCTATATCTTAAGTGAAGACTGACCTATGAAACCTTGTGTAGTCCACAGAAAAAGTTAACAACTAGCTAGAAGAATGTAGTGGAGTTTGATTGGAGATGGGGGAGTAAAAAAATATAGCTTAAAGAAGAGTAAGTATTGGAAATACATTTGTCAGGTGGGCAGAAATGTTATTTCAAATAAGCGCCTGCGATGTCAGTGTTTCAACTTGTTCTACTGGCCCCAAGCAAAATAAAATCAATACAGGAAAAAGAATAATGTATCTTTTTATTTGCACGACAGAACCAGCCCACTCACCAGGATGAAACATTGTCATTGTACGTCTCTGCGAACCAAACATACTATATATTTGTGTTTTATATCTGTTATATCCACATTTAAAAAAAAAAGGTACCCTATTCCACTCAGATTACATATGAGCTGACTTTCTTCCCGGCAGGTAATAGTGGTGGCGGGAAAGACACCTGCCAAGTGAGAGACCACTTTTTTAAAACAAAAGGTAAGGTATTTTTAGCCAAAACAAAATCTTTTCCTAACCCTTATCAATTGGATTTTGTGCCTATACTAACCAGACCACAAGTAGAAACATAAGAACGTGGAAATTGCAACATAAAGAATCATAAAGTTTCAACATATTCATTGTACAATGCCAACAATTAAAGTGAAACTCTCGCCAAAACGCTACTTTTACCGTAGTTTCGTTTTCGGGCAAGCTAATTTTCAATGGAGTGCAAAGGGCACTCGTACGCTAGCATCAATTTTGCTCGTAGTATCACCAGGGTCTCTACACATGAACACGAGCATTGAGAACATTGTTTGTGTACACAGAGTTCACTAAAAAGAAGGTTTTTGGACAACTCACGTTAGCAGTAGCATCTCCGGTGCGCCGCCGTCATGGCAGACAACAAGTTTCAATCCCAGAGTGCGGGAAGGAGAGTAATGGTGGATCTCCTACCTGTTTGGTCGCTTAAAAGTGAATCTTTCACCGTAATTATGCATTACACGAAGGTTTGACTCATAAACATTCACAAATAAAGCATAGGTTGCTTTTTGGCGAGAGTTTCACTTTAATCTGCCAGTTGGATTGACAATCTGCCGTTTTTTTCCATCCGCTGTAGCTGAATAGATACATCAGAACAGAGTTCATCTTGTTATCATCTCTGTAATTCCTGTTACCAGTCTTGCTACCAGATGTCTTCTCTGTCACTGATGGCTCTGATGATTTTGCATTTTGACTGCAGTGCCCCTTTATCTCTATGCTTTCTACAATTGTGCTGGCTCCATTACCTTTTCTCAACAAGCCCATTGTTTGCAAATGTGCTAATGTCTGAATTCGAGTTGTTCATCTATTGTTGCTGTGCTGTGTCGCTTAATGAATATGCCTCACTGACAATACACCACATTATGCACATTTGGTCTTCTCAATTTAAGGATAACAGCTCTTGCCATTCACATGCAAACTTGTGATACAAGGATACTTTTCATTGTCCTTGCCTGTCACAGAACACTAGCATCTTCTATCAACAATCACTACAAGCCTCTCTACATTCTCTGGAAATGCAGAAATGCAAGAAATCTATTTTACCTCAGATTACATAATTGCTTGCCAAGTCAATGACATATCTGTTCTCTTTGTTCTGTCAGTTAATTTTGACATGCCTGGGAAACTTTCATCTGCCTTTGTGGCATGGTTGAGTCTCAGGCAAGCTGAAGTACCAAAGATGCAATGAGAACGGTTCCCGGTTATTTTCATCAGCTTCTCTCTAAGACATTTGAAGATTTTTTACTGCTCATTAAAATGTACAGTAAGACAGATTCATTATTGTGAAAGAGATAAAAGTTAACAGCATGACTGGGTTAACTTCTCCCAAGAAGGATAGTTCATCCATAAGTTTTGGACTTTGGACAACGGACAAATCATTTCTGACTTATGGGACCTCCAGGCAACATTAGGGGGGGCAACTCTTTGGAGTACTATGTACAGTTAATGGGGGGAATAGGATCTTACACCACAAATAAAGGTATCAATCAAGTTGTACTGAACAGACGTCATGTCACAACTCCTAATGACATGGGCGGACCTGTTGATTGTGTTTCTCATCGCCCTGTATTGCTGTGACTGACAAAGACATAAAGATTATGAAGACGGTTAACTCACTGACAAAGCTTGGAGAAGCAACGCCGAACAACTAGGCTTTTAGTACGTACAGAAATATATGTAGTTAACCTTTGGAAATGGTAGATTTGGTAGCTCTACACCTCAGTCATAGAGTCAGAATTGGCTAATGTGCGCTAGTTAGCTAATGTTAACGTCATATTAATCAAATGTGGGATGCACTCAGTGAAGCTTTTTACCTGGGCATTGGTATAGACTACCCAAGGTAATTTAAGACATTAGACCATACACATTGAAACACAAAAAATGTGTTATATGAGTGCTCAATGTCTATTTCAGATTTTATTATATTATCAATGTAGGATATAATCAGCCTTAGCCTTAAAACTGTATTTGAAGGAGATGCAACCAACCTGACAATACAGCAGAAGCCTGAGAGCTGACTGACACTACAGCTTTCATTTTCTGTACCATTTCTCAATGCCAACAATATGACGATCCAATTCTTCTGTACCCACTGGCAGCTGTGCAAATTTGATTGTGTTTAATTTCACTTAATTTTGCGGTGCCCAGTTAGCTGGCAGTTATGGCATAGAAGTATAAAAATTTCATGGCGAGGAAGTGCTCGTAGCAGCTTTATTACTACGGTGGCAGTAAAAAAGAGCAGACTTGCATTCTTGCTTTTGCCCTGTGAGACGATCATCTTTTTTATATGCTGTGTTTAAACCAACATAGAAAAGAGCTGCTTATTTAAAGGCATCTGCATTTGTATACGACTCTGTGTCATTAAAGCTGGAAAGGTTGTTGTGTTCACAAAGGGAGTTGCACATTTGATGTAAACTGTACTACAGAGGAGATACAGTAGAAATCCAAGAGGTGCTTACAGGGAAAAAGAAGAGGTAAAGATTCTGGAGTTGCCATTCACTAGGACACATGCACTTTGTTAAAGTACTGTGCTGGAACAGTATTCTGTACACCTTCATTCCACACTGTAATCCCACTTGATTTCAAGTCGTTTGACACTAAATCCAATTTTTCAACTTTTGCATTATTATAATGACCTTATTCCTCTTAGTCCTGGCATGTTTTGTTCATTACAACAGCAGTTCCCTAAAAATGATGGCATTGTCTTGTACTCTACCCCCCATTCACTACGAAGAACAGCAGAAAGAAAATGTCCTTATGTTTTAGAACTTTTTGACAGTGCTGCACGTGATTTCCTTTGATTCACAGCGAGGAGACAAAGATTGACTTTTTCATGTGGTTTAGAAAATCATTTAATCATTTATTAGCCGATATAACCTTGTACCCTAGCCATTTGCCAGTACAAGCCAATAGCACCAAGTTCTGATCACAGACCACTCATATTCGGGTGATATTTATCAGTGAATACATGAATATTAGATGGCCAATAAAGAAACTGCAATCCCACCAGTTAATCTTTGCACAGGGACTGGGCTATTGCTGCGGGTCACACCACAACTCCTCTTTGCACAGTCCCATTGTAATCGTCTAGTTGCCAGGTCATCAAAAGTCGCAGACTAATGATCAAGTCCGCAGTTGGTGGGCCTCAGCGGCTTGGCAGTCCTTGACCGTTTTCCTTCTTATGTTGATTTACCCAATAAATTGCTGCTCTCGGCCATTTCACATGCCGACATGAGGGCAATTAGAAATGTGTGGCAGGGAACCTTTTGCCTCTCATTAACTTCGGCAAGGAAATTTAAAAGAAGAGAGGAAGAGAAGAGTACTGGTTACCTCATCCCTTTCCTGACAAACTCTACTGTCCCACTCTATTACAGCAGAGACTTGTCCCTTACCATATAGGGTGCCAATCAATAAGCTATTGGTTAGGCCCAAGTGATGTTATTGCTTTAGTTGCACTCCCTGGACTTGGATGAAGATGATAAATTCAGGGGGACTGGAGGGTGTCAGGGTAATTAAGTCAGTTAAAGTAAGCTCAAGTGACGATTCCCATGCTAAACAGGCAAAGCAAACGACCTGAAATAACCCTCACACTAGTGGCTTTGTCCGGTAGGCTCAGCGAGGGCTCTCAGGAAGTCGTCTCTGTGCATAACTTTTCCCCCCGCAGTGTTACGGTAATGACTTGGTACAAGACCCAGCAGCATCTTGGGGCATGGCAGAAAGTGAAGCACTGATTCCAGCCGCTTGCCCGGCCTCCAGACACGGGGAAATATTTATCCTGACAAAGAGTGAGTGATTGAGGCGCGCACTGCACTAATCTCTCAATGCAATGAAATGTCTTTCCCCATGGCAGATTATTCTCATGCAGTCTGCTTAGTTTCCACTAATCCACACATATCATTTTGACTCAAATGTGCCACTGAGAAAATGCTAAGTTTGGATATTAAAACGAAGCTGTCATCTCCACCTGTTATTTGTTCCTGTTTCGAGAGGGTACATGATGATTCTCTTTTGCAACTGTCAAAGAAATGATGCAAATATGAGCATCAGGCTGATAAAGGAAACAGTCCTCATAAAAAGCTGATTTGATAAATAATAGGCAACCACTAAAGAAATTGTAAATAATTCAGAATTGGAGGAAAAAGGTTGTAGCGGAGTGGTAGAGAGAGAAGACGAGTTTGATGTCGGCAGATGTTCGTCCTGTACTGTATGCTTGTCACTATTCGTTGAGGTTCATTTGCTGTCTACTTTGTCAAATGGAAGGAAGGAAGGAAGGGGTTTCATTATTTATTCAAGTAAAGTAAAAGCAGTAGCAAATCTGAGGATATTTAAAAAAAAAAAAGTCAAACCAACAGAAAACTGTCATGTTGTTTGAAGCAATTTGAATGGTAATTTAATGGTGCACTACCTGGAAATAATTGCTGTCAGAAATGCCACAACAATCTAAGACAAAGAGCTTTTTGCGACTATGGACACAATGCACGAGACGTTCTCACAGATTTCATACACATAAACAGCCACATGTGCAAACCTCTTGAGTCCAAGGATATGTGAAGTCGTTAATCACAAAATAAGCTGTGTTTCAGCTGAAGCTATGACTATTTGTTGATAATATAATTACTGTTATCATTGCGGTTTGGAAGAAATGCTTAAACATCAGTGCAAAATGCTCCTCACCTGTGTGGATCATATCAAAAAATACAATAGCTTTGGGCAATCATTCCCCATACCTGTTTCTATAATATTCCATTTATTAAATGTTGGTGAACCTAATGTACAGCTGCAATGCTCCAATCATCCACTGTCTGACTTGGTTGACCCGGAAAAAGGGCCACAACATCTCAGCAAATCAAGCTACAAAAGTTTAAAGCTGTGGCTGCCCTGAGAAGCTGCAGTGCTCATTATGCTCCTTAAAAACAACATACTGATGACTTAGCTGTTCTTGGAGCCTCACGTATAGTTTGTCCTGTGGTGGATGCTTAAGCAAGGACCATGC
Organism: Spondyliosoma cantharus; assembly: GCA_900302685.1. Lineage (NCBI taxonomy): Eukaryota > Metazoa > Chordata > Actinopteri > Spariformes > Sparidae > Spondyliosoma > Spondyliosoma cantharus. The sequence continues at coordinate 69,883 of OMLP01014728.1, forward strand.
GGACAGTAAAATTTGGACAGTTTGTACCCTAGGGAGCTTGAAATTGCTCAGCAAATTTCATCTGCTGATTACATTTGTGTTTGGAGGGCATAAATCACAATGATTATCTCCACATTTCTATCCAAAGATTAAATTGTAGAGGACTATTTGAGATATATATGACGGTAATGCTTTAATTGATGGCAGGGATGACAATTTAAATGGGTCAAAAAATCTTTAATTTCCTATAATGCAAAAATAGCATGTTCTATTTGAGCACACCTACATTTTAAGTTTTCCACGGCCAAGCCAAGATCACCAGGGGTTATTCTTTCAGATCAGAAAAAGCTCCTCCAGAGCCACAGGAGACATTATGCAACTGTCTGCACAGTACTACCGCTGACTCCCGGACTGAAGTTTAATGTGTAAAATCGGTGGAGTTTCCCTTTACAAATGCAAAGCTGATTATGACAGCTGCTTCTATGGTTGGCTGCACAACATTAGGTTTCTTATCTATGACACTGGAATAACGTAGCATACCACAAGTACAATTGTCAATAACTACACTCTCTCTTTGAGGTGTGTAATCCATCTTTGGGAGATCAAGAGTGGAATGTAATCCCCCAGGAATAAAAAATTCTGGTCAGAAAACAGCTTCCACAGCCTGGGAACTTCTTCCTAAAGTAGCCTTAGCCTTTAACAGAGGTCATGTTTATAGAGCCTTAAATAGAAACACCCTGCTTTTTCCCATGCATGTATTTCAGAGAACTATTCCCAATATGCTGCTGGTGGTTTGAAATGACATGTTAAGACTTTGAGTGAGAATACCGGTTGATTTGCTGTATGAGACACTTGTACTATTTGGTACAAGTTCACAAAAACTTTAGTGTTCAACCAAGTTTAACTGACCAGTGTGGTGGAGCTTTTCTTATTTCTGGAGGGAATTTAAAGCAGATGTATCCTAGAGTATATCAAATTAAAATGTCACCATACTGTATGTGCAGACCTAGGATGGCACTAAAAGGGCCATACATATACATATACATATCTGGTGATCATTTACCTAACAAACGATACGGTCGAAGATTGTAGTAGTGTATTTTATTAGAGGGCAACTCCACCAATTGGACACATTAAAGTGTGTTTACAGGTCTCCTGGGGGCACTATGGAATATGTGAAAATTGGTTTAAAGCCTTCTGTGGCTGCATGAAATCTGATGTAGCTTAAAAAAAGCAATTTAAGGCATTATCTCTGTTTTTCTAATATTTTCCAACATTTTACTGACTTAACAATTAACACATTCAACAATAATGAAAGCAATCTTAATTCATTTACCTAATCTACAGTATTATACTTAAAAAAAACAGGTGTATTTACTGTCAACCCTGGGGAACAGGCTCATAGTGTATCAATCTGATCAGATAAAAACATCAAATTTTCAGGTACAACAGAGCTGCATTTTACAAGCATTTCCTTGCAATAATATCAACACACAACTGAGTCACACACACACACACACACACACACACAACCCTTGGCATCTCCTCACAAATCCTACAGGTGGACGACGATAAGCCAAAGCTACTTTATGGACAGCTTGAACATCAACGTCTGCCAGTCTGCCTCTGCCTCGGCAGCATCCATTAATGTCACCTCTCTGCATTCCTCCACCCAGCTCGCATTTAAACAGGGACATTTGCGAACGGAACACAGCATCAGCCCACGTTCCACTCAGGTGAAACGTCAATCATTCCATCATAATCACCCCCTCGCACCACGAATGAACCTTTACAGCCAGACATGAGCCGCAGCAACACCTTGTGTGACTGCGAGCAGCTCGAATGACACAGCTGAGAGTCATCCTCAGTTTATCGCAGTTGAAGTCTTACACCGCCTCGAACAAATGGATAACACGGGGCTGCTGGCTGTCGCACGTCTACTCCAAATGCTCTCTCATTCTCTATTTTTACCATAGTTATCTACCATTACCAAGGTAAAAATAGAGAATCCTTTAAAACCACAAGGACTGAAATCTAATGTCAGTTCAGACACATTACTCGTCTGCAAATACTTTCATCCACCTTTGCAAATAGTTTTCTTTTTGTTTTTCTGTGTTTTAACATATGTAACCCTGACCCTAAACCCCTCCAAAAAAAGAGTTCCCTTTAAAAACTTTATGGGCTATCCAAAGTTATAAGAATGCGGTTTTAAAAAAGAAATCATGCATTTGAAAGTGAGAAATGTCTTACAATTTGGGTGAATGGACTGCAGCCATGGGAGTCACTGATTTTTACTCAAATAAAAGAGACAATGACTGATTAGAAATTAAACATCCCAAAAATACATTTGTAACTGTCTTTTGTGACAAAAGGAAAAAGTGTATCTGTGAATATTAAACACAAAGGCAGCCAGTGATTCAGTTCTCGAAGTAACCTTTAGAAAGAACATTGTCAACACAGCTCCCGCCACTACCACTGCGCCTCGTACTAATGATAACAGCAGCAATAATCACTGAAACTAAACCTGTCTTGTTAGGATGAAAACGTCCTGGACTTGACAGTTATGACCTGCATCACTCTTCTTTATAAACATCTCATGTATTAACACTGTGCATAACTAAATACTGAATGAGCCACCACTCAACTTCCATGCAAGCAGATGAATATTTATGAAAACCCGGGTTGCACACTGGAGACTCTCTGCTCGCTGAATGTTAAAGCGACTGTGAGCCTACTTAAAGCTGTTTGATAATAGGCCACCGGCAATTTCACTCCTTATTATCAAGACTTAGATCCTGACTGACACTTATATGCCCATATGATTTAACGTATGGCCAAGTTAAAAGAAGCTTTACATACTCTACATTCTTAAGTGGATGAGTGAATTATCTGATCAACTTACATTCCTTATTAAAGGATAAACTGTCATCAGAGAGCCTGCCAAGAGCCAGACTTGAGTGATTAGAACTTTGGATATTTGCACCAGTTAATATGTGACAGCATTAAAACATTTTGACCCAATAACGTTGTACAAGAGATATTACTGTACCCTATATTGTAAGCCTCACCAGCCTAACTCTTAGAGGCTCAATGTTAGATACAGATACGGATGGAGTCCTCTGTCCATACTCACTTCATTTGTTTCTTCCATATTTGTACAAATCTTTTTGAAAGCTTACAGATTTGCATGAAATGGAGCAGTACCACCCGAAAGGTCCTGTAGCCAATAGTTCAAGCAAGACGACCATAGGACACAAGGACAAAGTCTGAATAAAGTGCACATCCGAAGGTAATGTAAATTACGTTCTTTGTTCCCTCTTTCTTCCCTCACTGGTAAGAGAATCTCCGTCCACATGTCGCCATGTAGTTAATTCCCTCACAGACCACCAGCATCTTCAACACTACCTCTGCTTTTGCCCCTGTATTAACAGGAACATCATCCTCCTCCACCGCCACAGTGTTCGTAATTGTCAGAAACTCTAGACTCTGAGGTGCTCTCTAGTGGATATATTGCTAAACACCTAACGTAAAAGCCCAATGAAAGGATAGACCAATTTCATGGTGGACATTTTGACTTGTCAAAGCAGGAAAAAGCACAGGTATAATTAATAACATTAATGATGGCTGCACTTAGGTGAGCTAGTTCCAGGACTCTGGTACTGTGCAAGTTTACTCATTGACATGGCTTATGAGACATAAAAGAATAGAGCCATTGTTAACATCATTGGTCACAGCTGTGCTTTTCCTGCTTTGACACATCAAAATGTCTGCCGCAAAAAGGGTCTATTGGGGCAGTTATGGTTACATCACTTGGGAACAAAAAGCAGGCATGAATGAGCCTCAGCATGTGACTATAATTACCTTGGGAAATGTATCTGCTATTTACTCATAAAAGAAACTAATCACTTCAAGTTCAAGTGTAATCAGGTCAATCAATTCAAACTGTAAAATCTTAGCAGCAACTGGCGGGCAAATGCATAGCAGAAAAAGATCATGCCGATACAAAGTGATTCTGACAGGGATCTTGTGTGGGCCTAGTATAGTCAGAGCAAGAGGCAAAGCTATGAACATCTTGACAGACAGTTTGCATTCTTTATTCACTCAGTTTGATCTCTCAAAAGGCGCTGCAGAGTTCAACAGTTCTGAGTACAACACTGAAATGTCTGCAAGACCTGCCCTATTTTATGGTATATGATTTGACTTCTTTCATTGCTGGCTTTGGTATCTTACCGTGACCTGTTTCTTGGATGTTGCACCACTGTTAATAATTATAATATAATAATAATATATAATAATATTTC
>OMLP01014728.1:74182-105341 GCA_900302685.1 Spondyliosoma cantharus
ACAATGGCAGAGAAAATGCAGCCAGCGTTACTTGTGTTGTAAGAGTGGCGTAGCCCTTTCAGGAATAGGGCAGTGCGTGAGGTGTGCGTAAGGTGTGAGTGGGCAAGCGAGAGTGAGGGAGCGTGCGTACGTGCAGACAGTGAATGAATGAGAAGGTGGAGGGGCACACTGAGCAGCGGTAGTAGCGGGTAAAGTGTACAGTATATGCTGCAGTTGTCTTTGAATAAACGGGACGGCTCCCTGAAAGACCACAAAGCTCCCTGGCATTATTTTACCGACCAACGAACACGTGAAAGGGGGTTCACCCCGAAGGTAATCATAACTTCGGCCCAGGAGAGGATCACCTGCCCTGTGCTTCCCGACCACGGTCCGGGAGACGAACAGGAATGGTGAAACACTTTTAACAGCTCACCCCGCTAAAAAGGCAAGGAAAAGAAAGCCTGAGGCAGAAAAGGCTGCGACAAGAAAGGCTCTGGATAAAGAAAGAAGTCCCACTGCCAGATGCGCATTCTCGTGGCTTTGGACGGAGCACTGACATATTTAAATATACATATTTGTCTGCATACAGACCAGGAGTGAGATCAAACCAATGGTCACTTGAGATCCATGTCAAGGCTTCTAATGCCAGCTGTGACTGTCCACTTGTGATCGGATCACCCATGACACAGTTGTAAACAGCCCCGAATAAGTGAACGAGAAGACAAGGTGACAAACAGATAAAGAAACTGGGATACAGACAGGTAAAGAGAGGCCTTAGAGACAAACGCTAGTACAGAAAGACAATCTGACATAGGAAAAAGGTCAGGCTAATACAAAAGGAGAAAGAGGAAAGACAGGTAAACTGACATGCGGGTGTAGAGATGTACAGTGTTATTTGTCATAATCCATTTTCTGTGTTTAAAGGACAGTGGCACTCTCATTTAAAAAAATAATTCTAATCAATACGACCCAGTAGCTGCATATCATTATATCATACTAGGGCTGGCCGATAAATCGGTAAAATTGATTAATTCGAGTTTGTGGTTTAGGACGATTTAAAAAAAATTAAATCGATTTTCTCTTTAATTTGCTCTGCCGCCGCTCCACATGGGCTCCCGTAGTTCATAGTGGGCTCCGCCCTCCCCCGCATTGACTTTCCACAGAGAAACAAAAACAACAACATGGCAGCAAGCCAAGAGTTTGTTCCTAAAAAGGCACAGTCTCCTCAGTAGTTGGGTTTTGTAGCGTCGGACCTCGAACAAACCACGGTCCACTGCAAAGTTTGTTCAAAGGCTGTTGCAACTAAAGGCAGCTGACCGACACATTTATTTCAGCCTCTCAAACAGAGTCATCAGAGTGGGACCCTTGCTGTTCACTACGGGATGTAACGTTACAAGACTGCGGCAGCCCACAAACACCCGCTAAAAAGCAGCCAACATTATCGGAATCATTTACTCATTGTGTCCCGTATGACAAGAAAGGGTCCCGGTGCACAGCAGTTACGGATGCAGTCACGTTAATCGCTAAAGATATGGCGCCCGTATATACAGTGGAAACGCCGGAAGTTTATGGAAGTTCATCCACATGCTGAAAACGTTCGACCCCAGGTTTGTGCTACGAAACCGCAACGGGGCATGATGTCTCAAGCCCGAGGAAGCAGACGGGCTCGTCTTCCTGACCCAAAATGTGTAAAAAAAAAAAAGACAGCAAGCACACACCTCATGTCCTGTACATCTACCAACATGTCATGTTTACTATGCAATGCATGCAGATGTTTAATTTAGTGTACATATCTTCAGGGATACAAAATACTGTTTGTAATCAAAAGGCACATTTTGCAAAATAAAGTATTTAATTAAAGTTATGTTCACACTTTATCAATACCAATATGGAAACTGATCTGTTTTTATAATAGCAAGCAATCTGACATGTTAAATTTATGTTTACTAAAGCATTTTATCAAAAAGGGATACATTCTTTTCAAGTGAGTATGAAGGTGCACTGTTTAAAACGGCGGGGCAATTTTGTTAAAAGATAAAAGCATTAAAATAAATGCAATGCTTTTAATAATTAATTTGTAATTTGAAGTTTGTTCTTGAGAAGGAAAAAAAATCGTTTAAAATCGTAAAACGAGTTTGGTGAGAAAAAGTCGGAGATTAAATTAAAGGCCATATCGCCGAGCCCTAGTTTAGCCCTTTAAAGTGTTAATATCATCTGACAACTAAGTACAATTGCATGACTGAGCTGAGTTGGTTGTGGGAGGTCTAAAAATAATGTGGACTGTTGCTGACTTGAGGCGCCCATATTTGTTTGTCTTTTGGGCACTTACGCATCATTAACTATTATTATAATGACAGAAACATCAGTGACTTGAGAGTTTCCGGGCCAAATTACAACTCAGATGGTGATGTCAACTGCATTTACTCAGGAAATGGTAATTACTGCAATTCCCATATGACATAAAGATGGCATTAGGGTTTCCTTCAGCAAATGAACACAATATGTTTTGCTAAACCTCTTAACAGGAAGCACTTAGAAAATGTTGCATATTGGCACATAAAAAAATCTCCATATTACCCTATACAGAACAAAGATATCCTTTAAAATTACTACAAGTTATGTACATTATACAGAAAAAAACAAACATTATTAATTATGCAGTGACAGAAAATTTAAACTTGACATTAACAGAGCAATATGTAACATAAAACTACACTTTGATATGTCTTAATGTCTGCACCAATTAGTGATGACAAATACGGAAATATAATATATAGTGCAAAGCATATATCCTGCAGCTTTCATCATAAACTTTTGCATAACCTTAAATTTTGTTGGAGATGTATTGTCTTTCTGATGTAAATTCTGTTATTACAGCTTTAATCCTCCCAGAAGTACCAATACTGGATCCGAGCTTACCCTTTAAAAATGCATCACTGATAGAAATTTCATATATGGCTATTATTTGCTCCCAGAATGTACGCTAATGCCTAATGACATTCTCCTAATTATAGCTCATTGTTTCCAAATCACACTCTCAAAATTGAATCTGCCTGTGCACTTTTGGCAGCTTACAACTGGGCCATAAAAACACCAATTACCAACCATTTACTTCAGTTTATGTTGACAGGGATATTACAAGGTGATTTATGACTTTCAATCACATTAATTGCATAATCCTGTTTCCTATGAAAACATCTTAATTGTGTTTACAGGTGCACTGAACTTGTGCAAAGATTGTGAGATTATGCAGTTACACATGACGAGATTATTTAAAGAAACAGAGAAACACCATTAACACTGTTCAGACATAATAGCCAAGTTAAGTCACAGAAGGGTTTGCTACAAAAGCTGCTATGAGTCCTTACCCCTGACTTAATTGATTTCTGGAAAGCTTTATGATGATTGCACAGTAGGGGTTCTGATTTACCTCCTGTAAAGCATTAGTGAACTCGTTGAAGATGAATTTACTCATTAGTCTCTTTAATTCTCTTGATAAAAAGCACCACCTGTGGTGTTTCATGGTTTAGCCCATTACCAATAATTTACATTTCACTTTACAGTGCTCATGATTACCAACCTTCCAAGTCAACAACTGACTTGCAGAAAACTGAAGGTTACATGAGCATCTACTGTAATACCATTTTTTATCTATACTAACCTAAATTATAGACAAACATTACATTTTTCTAAAGTCATAATATTAATACTGGCAAAGCGAAAAAACATTTAACAGAATCTTAATTCTATTTTTTCAATGGTTGTTTTTTTCATTGTAAGGTATCGTCAAATGGGTCCAATTGACTGTTAAATGGTACTTCCTTGATAGTTTTTACCTAGGACACAATCCAATGAGTGTGTAGTGGAAAGGTTTTTTTACATTTATACTATCACCAAGGAGGTTAAGAGAGGGCTATCAAGTTTGGTATTGGATTAGGTTTTAATTGAACTAAAGGGGACTGTGGGCCTTGGTGGAGATATACTACCAGCTCTACCAAGTGCCTTTATCTTTTGGATTTTTCTGGCAGTGTTGCAGTGAAGAGCCAGAACATCAGGACATGAGATTACCATTTAATTGGCAGATGACTGAGAGCTAAGCTCAGTGAGTGATGTCTGGCTAAATCAGAATTATGAATTATGTGCAGAATCATGTACATTAAAAGCATCTGTACTGTAGATGTGTTTGTTCTAACCATCACTTTATGTCATCATTCCACATTATGGCAGCTTTTACCAACTTGAGTGGTCAATTATCCATTGTTGCCTGGTCTATATGCCCTCTAAGTGGTCACATTAGCCTTACAGTAACAAGGTAAGCAATACAGTTACATTACAATTGGAGCATCAGTTATGTTATTCAGTGCATTAGCTAGGTGACTGTGCAATCACAACCCACAACCACCAAAAATACTGACATTTACAATGGTCCAACCAGTGGTCACTTGGAAGGATGAAAATCAACGGGACATAACCAACAGTCGTAGAAAGTATATGTCACCCGATGTCATCCTTTGAGAGGCTCGAAAAATTAAAAATAACCCCCAGTTTCGGATATGAGTGCAGTTCAGCCAAGCTGCTTAACCGCAAAGATACTGTCTGGCAGAGGGCCCAGCTCTCAAAACCCACAGATTGGTCCATCATTGACACAAATGAGGAGGAAGTGAAATCAGGCTGCACCAAAAGTAGCAGCTAGATAATTTAAGGAACAGCTATCCTCAAGTGATCCGACCCCTAAAAAAAGGTTGGGGCAGACTGAGAGGGAAGTAGAGGGGGGGGGCTGTGTCACAGCTGCCATTCCAGTGTGACACTAACTCTTAGGTTGTCTTAATAAATATGAAAAAAGGCTATGTTAACAGACAGGAAGATCTGGCTAATAACTGAAGGGTAAATTCCTAACTTTGTCAGATGGTATGATTCTGAAGGAAACAGGAAATGTTGAAACAGAGTAAAAATCATGGGTTTCGTTTTTATCTACGAGTGTGTTAAGCCGCATGTACCCACAGTTCTTTCCTGCAACATGCTGCCACCAAAGTCAAAACCTTTTTATTTCCTTTCTGTCACACTGTCATGTCATTTACAACTTGCAATTTGTGCAGCAGCTTTCCCGTAGCATGAACAAGAGTAGCAGAAATCCATTAGCAGGTCAACAGTTACAGACAGGAGTAGAATAGGAGAGTTTTCTTCTATTGAAGCTTTCCTGAAGATATGTATTTCCCAAAACCTCATTTTAAGGCACTCAGTCAGCTGCCTTCAAATGAAATACTGAAGGAAACAGAAAAAGGAAGATTTTAAGGCTATTCTGTGCTTGATTTACAACTACTGTCACAGGAACTTGGCAGATATTTTACTCTGGCGGGGCACAAACTTCCATTTAAGGTTTGAAGAAGTCAAGTTTCCAATAATGCCTTCCCCGCAAATATGCTGTTAACCTCTATCATTCAGGCCTTCTCTCAGAAGGCTGTAATTGTTTGAAGGACTGAAAACAAGCCAAATTCTGTCCTCTATAAAAAATAATCCTTCCTGGGACACAAAATTATACTATAAGAAGCTACCTCTGCCTTTTGTATTTTGATGCAATTCATGGGCTGTGCCTTCAAAACTAAAGTGGTACTGAGTCGTAATCCTCAAGGAGGCTGCAAAAACAATACATTTCTTCCATAGTGATGCATCATTTTTATGCATTTTTCATTATTTTACGACCACAGAGTGCTAGATATCATTAACAAGAAAACGCATTGTGACTCATTAATCACTCTTTCTTCCCATGAGTGATTACACCAACCAATGTTAATTAAAAAAAGTTTCATAAACATGTAACTGCCGGTGCTAAAAAAGTATGATGCCGACACGGGGAGCAGAGAAATGTGTGAAAAGATCTGTGAAGATGCTGATGGAACGTCAGGTGAATTTTCTTAGTCCACAAAACCTTTCTGGATCTTCTTAACACAACAGCGCTGCAGCATTCCAAAACAACTGAAGTAAATGGGGACTTGTTAGAAAAATTGAAAAAAAAACAACAGAAAAAAAAATACAATGGCTTCATACAGTTCTTCAGGCATAATGCGAGTCTCCACAATTCCCGAGATTTTAAGCAACGTGTCAAGGATGTAAATAACGTCTTTAACGAAAATTTTGTGAAGTGTTATGTTGAGAATGCGTTTCGTGGACTACAAAATTTTGCTCGACTTTCCTTCAGCATGGGGGTATGTAGATAGTCACGGAATTGTATTCTTGGCTGAACTTATCCTTTAAGCATATGTGCAGGCATGTGGACCAAATGTTGCTTATAAAAGATATGACAAGGTATAGTACTTTATGCATATAAGATACCAAAATGCCATATTTCAAGACTTTTAGAGCTCCAAAGCTTTGCCTGCTTTACACGTGGGAGACTTCATCACATATCTAATATATCTTTGGCCATTATTATGCGAACCATTTTGCCCGATATGTTCATTTGTTTGTTTAATATTCGGCCTCCCACTTCTCACGACACTGCACTGCACCGTGTTGCCTGCTTTGTTAACACAACACACACTTCTGCTTCAGATGACCATTATACAAAAGCCAAGTGAAAGCTAAAGCAGACCGATAAACCATTTACATTGACCTTGTTTATAGCTTTAACATAAAGGATCCAATAATGATAATACAAAGCTATCTAAAACCTATGTGAGCATAGTTATTTAAGGATGATTGCAGCTGTTTTAGACACATACTATATGGGCTGTCTGTTACACATAAAGTCCTCAGAAGCCAAACCTCCCCCGGGCTTTTTTCTCATTCCACTTCAATGGACCGAGACTGGAATGAGTTGCATAAGACTCCAACTGGACAAATTAATCTGTTCCTGTTTTTGAGGCTGCCATCACAGACATTAATCCAGATGCATGCTGCTGCTCTCCGGTTTAATAACTACCCTGACAGTCACCGTGCTGTTTCGCCGCTTGTTTTATTTCCTTTAAACTAGGTCTCACTTGTGTTTGCCTGTGCTGTTTGCCAGTCATCCACATGATGCCTGTTGTTCCTTAGCCTTTTCCTGCTGAGTCATTATTTGCTTTCATTTTTCTTTGTTCTCCTCTGTTGCTTGTGTTTTGACCAAGGATACGATTCTTACGGATAATTCCTTTAAAGATGTCATATTACGCGTTGTTTTTTTTTTATGGCTTTTCTTTATTGTGTTATGTAGCATTTTTGTGCACGTAAAGGGTCTGCAAAGTGAAGCCCAAATGCCATGCCAAAGGGAGATACTCTCTCCGAAAGAGAGTACTGCTCCTGCACTGCCTGAAATGCCTTGTTTGGAGTCGAGCCTTTACTTCCGTAACTTGTGTTTGTCACTATGTAACAGGAATTATATATATATATATATGTATATACATATAAATATATTATCAAATATATACAGCTGTACCACAGCCATGCTTACAAGCTGCAGCAGAGTTGTTTTGGACAAATTATTATGTCCTTGGATCAAAATACCTAACTCGGTATGACCCGCCCTGCTCTGCCTCTGAGTGGCTACATTCTGCCCATTAAGTGATGGGCATATGCAACTGAAGCAATGCACCATGTGAGAGAAATAATTTGTTTTTTGAAAATTAAAGTATGTAAAACCTGTTCTACCGGGACCCCCAAACAAAAATATGAACCAGAAAATGTGCATAATATCACATCTTCCAAATGAAATGTATTTTATCATTGTTTTGCCTGGTTAACAATCAATCCTTGAGTGGATCTCATTTAATACTTCTGTAATACTGCTACACACTAAAGTGCGCCAGGAGGTAGTCTTGTAGAATATCACCCTCGTTTGCTTTCGAGACAAGGACAGTACAGTGAAAAACACACTGTTGCCAAGGGCAACAAGCAACGGTTCATTTCAAGATGCTCAGGTGGGTTTTCCACCTTGACCCGCGCTGCCCTTCCTCCTCACTAAACACCTTTGTTGACAGTGAATGGAGCTGCTCTAACTGCGGGGAAAGAAGCTCAAAGTTGGTAAAGTGCTTGCTGTTCGTGAATGGCCAAGGTCCTCCGCTGCGGGCTACCGAGGAGCTGAGAATCTCTGTCAACACGTGCGTCTCCAGCACGACAGCGCCCATTACTAACTGCCTTTCGACGAACAAGGCCATCAGCAAACCTCCTTCACTGACCCTTTGTACAGCGCTGCTTTTCATTCGTCAGAGCGAGGCCCGTGGGATGTTGATTCATCTTAGTGAACAAAGCCGGTGGACAGAAGCTATGAAATACTTATTTTAAGGCTTAAACTTCTGTCTGTCACACAGTCTGCTGAACACCTACACAAATGTCACGCAGGGAAATTTAACAGTAGGTTCCACTTCACTTTAAATGTACCCAAATGATGGCAGCTGGCCCTGAATCCATTTGTGACAAACAAGCTGAAGCAGGCTGAGACGGTTGACACTCTCCGTCTCTGAAGGTGCTCATGTGGACCTGGGTGCTGCCAAAACACACTTTGTCACTGCTGATTTAGCTAATTTTGTAGCATCTCAGTGTTGTCATGGTTCATTACCTTTGGCATCTGCTGCTGTCTTTGACCTTCAGATAAAAAAAAGCGAGGCAGCTTAAATTATTCATTAGTTCTGAAAAATACAGATAGGCCATTCGTGGACTTATCTGTACTTTAAAGGTATATGTTTATACATATGAAAGTTTAAAAAATATATAGAAGTAAAAATACAAAATACATATTTTACTTCTATTTACTTATATTCTTTTCCCTTTAAAACATGTTTTTCATACACAACTACTTGAATAAACAGTAGAGTTATTTCTATAAGTTAACCATGTGAAACCCTTTATCTGGCCACAGAAGGTTGTTGTGATTCTTGCGGACATGATCCATTTGAATCGATCCAAAATCAAAACAATGACAGCTTGAGCATTCGTTCTTTGCCTTTTGTCTTTTACCTCATCATGCTGTACATGTGTGATGATCACGTTATGTTACTTGACTTGCGTGACTTTAGTGTGATTATAGGGTATTTTGTAAACAAAAAAACATCAAACTAGGCTCTAGAAATATTTCTATTGCAGATGGAGTTTTTAAAAGGCCTTTTTAAAAGGCCTCTACTCTTTTCATAACAATTTGCATATCTCCTAAACTATGTACATAGCTCAAATAAAAAAATAAAAGTTTTAGATAGATAGATAGATAGACTTTATTGATCCCAAGCTGGGAAATTACAAATTTTAAGAAAAACATTTGTTCAATGTTTTCTGATTTATTATTGTTTATTTACGTACATAACCTTTTAACTCAGGTTCTACAGATTTTAGGCCTATGAAGCATTTGAAGACAAGCCAAGAAAATACCTCACATAAAATACCAATGTAGGCACTTCCTAATGTAGAGATCGAATTGAGTAATTGTTGTGCCTGTTTTCTTAAATCAGTGTGCAATGAAATCTTACGTCCTTCATTATTTTTACAAAATTGAAAATTCTGAAAGAGATGATGAAAAAAAGGCAGGAACTGAGTGATCTTGATGACACAATAGAATGCGGCAGTAAGCAGTAAGCAACAGTCTATGCCAGGGGAAAAACTAATGTGCTGGTTCTCAATTGAAGAACTGCCAATACTATTGGCAACAAATCAAATATAGGAAAATTAAAATCTGAATTATCTATATCAGTGTCAGAAATTCCTCACTAGTCTACTGTATCGGTCCCTGGTTTGCCAAGTCGGGCCTGCATCCCTGTTTGTGACCATGTAAGAGCAGGATGCAGACTGTGGACGAAAGGGTGGGGGTTGCTGCTCAGAGAGGGTGCATGCTTGAATTAGTGCAGGTTCCCATCAGTCCCGGAGAGCACTGAAGCGAGCTACCTCACATAACAGACTAAACAACACACACACACAGAGGCACGCTGACATAAACATTGGCACACTATCACAGCATCTCCGAGCAGCACGGCTTCTTTTTTTCCGCTGTAATGGACACACTTAGACATATAGCAGGCGCACAGACATACTGTTGAAAAATGGCATCTCTGTGTTCGCCCTCACCCGCAGCTTTTCTCCCTCTGAGCAGACTAAATGCAGAGGAACTGTTATGTAACTCCAGCTGTTCCCACCATTCGGTTAATACTCTATGAGAGGAAGTCTGCGCCATATTCAGCTCAACGCCCTCCACCCTGGCAGGGAGCGGCAGCCCTTGGCTCGCAGCTACTGTCGCCAACAGCTTTCCTTCAATGTAGTGCCATGTTGGCTTCATGAACATTCTTGGGGTGGTGGAAAGGAATTTGCCCTATATATGACTTTGCCATATTAGGTTAACAACATAGTTACATACTTGGAAACACAAACAAATCCCTGTTACAGGGTGTTATGATTATGTCATGAATGATTGAGTTATGAGCACAGCTAAAGGGAGTCCAACTCAACAGGAAGACAAAAGATTTGTAGCAGATTTAAAAATGCACTATAAATTATATTAGAGATTGGTAAAAGGCAAAAGAAAGTTGGAAATCATTCACTTATACTCCCATGTTTAGTTTGCCATTTTTTCCAGTATGTGGAGATACTGCAGATTATGCAAAAGCTTTCTTATGTGTACCTCCATGCATGTGTACACTTTTACAGAGAGCTAAAGAACACAGCTGATCCCCAGCGGCCTATTCACACATTATCTGTCAGACTAACTGGAAACACGCATTATGTCCAGTGCAGCAAGATCTTAAATATGAGACAATCCTGCTAACCAATCAGAATTCAGGTGCAGGATGCTGTTGTTGTTCTCACACAGGGGAAACATGCTCCCAAATTTCCATCAAATATAAAGACTAGGTTACTTGATAACATTTTTTATGAAGACAAATCCTTTTAAAATAAATCAATACATCTATAGAGCTTGTAGAAAGGTGCAGAATAAAATCTTGTTTCCTTAAAAACTTTATCATGATTAATCATTTTAAAGATTTTTGTTGATCTCTGTGTAAGAATTCTGACGTTTGGTTCCAGCTTCTCACGAAGTTTGTGGCGAAATAGTATAACGCCGTTGGTATCACGTGGTAGCTGCCAGTTTGTAAGGAAAAAATGTCTGAGTCTTACAATATGCAGCCAGAGTACTGTGCTGACATAATGTTAGCTAGCTAGCGTTAGCAATGTTAACATTAGGGAGCTAACATTAGCAACATTAACCAGCATTAGCCATGTTTATGTTGGCTAGCTAGTGTTGCTGACATTAGGTGGTGCAAAAAACCAGCAACCACTCAGGGGGAAGATGATTGGAACAACAGCATTGTTGTAAATTCAATGGAAGGATGAATGTTAATAATATCACCTTAAAGCAGTAAACTGTGTTGTGTTTTTAAAACATACATTGCATTACATTGTGAAGAACAGAGTTGTTGGGATGCAAAACTCAGATGGGAATCTCCTGTCTTGACTTGGGACTTGAACTCTTGAGACCTTTTGTACTTGCAAAACAACAGCTTGGGACCCCCTCTGCTACTAGGAGTAAATGATCTAATTAGGATGCATCACAACTTTGTCAATGTAGAGGAGAACATACAGACTAAAAGATCAAGAGAAATACGACGAGAGAGACACAATCTAGTGTGGCTTACAATGTATATCTAAGCCTGGTTAAAAACTCTCGACAGTTTCTTTGTCATGTTGTGAATAGATGCTCCGTAGTTAAATATGATGTGTAAGTGCTGACCGGGCAGCATGACAACAAGGTTGATATGTTAGTAGATGTATAAAATGAACCACCCACCGTAAAGTTTTTATGATATTCAATCACATTACCACCTCATTGGAAATTCAATTACTGGCTGTGTTCAAGCCTCCTGATACTAAAATTCTGATTTATTGCACAGACCTGATTTTCTTGCATATATGCAAAAGGACAGGATGTAAAAAACTAATGCCAGCTGCAGAGCCTCACACTGATTGAATGAGGCTAAGATTGCCTTAATGCTAAAGAAAGTGGCAGCAAAGAAAGTTCTGCCTATTTGCTTTGTGGCCCAGCACCATATATCCACCAAATGACTGGAGTCTTTTAATTGACCTTATGTAGCAAAGTAAAGTGGATGATTAGCCGCCATCGATCTGAGTCATCTCACAACACCCAGTGACATTTCCTCCCTTATTCTATTTTATGTTTTGCATTGCCTTCTTTTCATTTTTTCCCCCTCTGTCAAGGCCCCACAGCTGAGTGAGCAGGCAGCAGAGAGCTAATATCACCGCACTAATGCAACCCTTCATCTTCCAGCTCCACCCCTGCTTTTTCGTGGGAGCAGTGCGGACTGTAAAAATTATGGATTTCCTTGCAAGTGGAAATGGGAAAAAATAAGCTGGGGAGAAAAAGACAAGGAACAGAGGCCCTGGTTGACTTGAGAGAGACTGGGGCCCCTGAAAGCTGAGGTCTTGGTTCTTTACAGATTAGAAGATCAGTCCTCCCAGCACTTCCCCTCAGGGCCGAGCAAAAGGAGAGCTGTGGAGGAAAGGCTTTTATTCTGATGCAGCTCTGCCAGCGTTTCCATCCCAGAGCTACGGATGCTCAATCTCCTCTCTGAACCAGCTCCCGAAAAACAGGCTTTTCTGCTGTAATGCAGACTAAATCTCTAATTACAATTTTGGGCTTGAGTAGCAGAAGTCATAATTATGGTACCTCTTATTATGCAAATTAATTGACTGATTCCAAAGAATTAATTACCCCTTGTCCCAAGTTTGATTAGCAAATGAGAGTTTTCGGCTTTTATTTTGATTTGGTGTTTGGATTTCTTTTTTGTGCAGGAAAGAATGGGATAATAAGGAAACAAAAGGTGATGCAGATGCAATGTGCTGGATGAATGTGAAATTGAATGGAATATTTACTCAGAATTAAAACAGATGAGTCACTTTTGGAACAGACAGTGTCTGACGGTTAAATTTGTTCCTATTTCAAGGAAAAATTGAAGAAAAGATGAATGTTTTCTTGTTTTGTTTGGTTTTCATTTTATTTTTTACAAATTTTGTAGGTGTTTGTTATTCTGGGATTTTTTACTAAAATTTGGATGCTCCAAAAGGCTGTAATTTGCTGAGGAGTGCTTCCTAATGGCTTGCATACATTTAGCTCCATAGTGTAACAGGTATAGAAGTATTATGGATCGATATGTGTTTTCTTTCAGAGTTGATACCGCAATTATTAGTTATCAAGTAGGCCGATTATTGACATTTGGAACTGATATACAGTACATTTGCAGTAAAAATAAAAATCTCTGTGTCAAATTTAGAATAATCCATGATGGAATGCAACTAACCACAATTTACTCAAGTACTGTACTTAAATAAATTTTTGAGGTACATCAGTATCTCGATTTTCAGCGATGGCATACTTCCACTTGAAGATTTTTTGTAGTAACTTTAGTTACTTTGCAGATTCATACTACTCGGTGTTAATTATCGTGATGTGTAACCAATGACGTTATCTTGTGGGCAGGGCATTGAGTGAGACATTTCTCAATGAATTTGTTTTATCAGTTGTTGGACACAAAGACACGCCAATAATTGGAAAAGTGTTTATAAGCTGATAACCATTTTTTTTTACTTAACTATAGTAATATAATACAACAAGATCTACTTATCTTGAAAAAAGAGAAGATTACATATTTTTGAAAAAGCTGACGATGATGATGGATTAATTCAAACCGAAGATATAGTGAAAGCCTGACATTTCTACATTTCTAAAAAGAAAAGTCAAAATTGACACGACATTGGCCAAAACAATGTGGACACCCTTGTTTCGGTAAACATTTAAACTAGAGGAAACAATGATATTTTAGGTGGCCTGGCCTGCACAGAGCCCTGACCTCAAGCCCATCCAACACCTTTGGATGGACTGAGAGCCCAACATCAGTGGCCGACCTCACTAATGCTTGTGGCTAAATGGACATTTTTATTTATTCATAAAGCCCTTAAAGGCAAATTGGCATCATATATTGCTTCTTTAATAAACTGGTTCTATAGCCATCTTTTGACTCATTCAAGAGATTGCCTAATGATTGCATAATTGTACTCCAGACTTCATTGAATGTAAGGGCATACCCTCGAAAGATTCCACCAAGATTTAAATAAAGGTTGAATGAAATATAAAAAAAATCCCAAATCTGGTGGAGAGCCTTTCCAAAAGAGTGGAGGTTATTTCAGCAGCAGATTATCGCCTGTGGTTTTAGAATTGAACTGTTGAACATCAGTTATGGTTTAACTGTTTGAGTGTCCTAAAACTTTTGGTTGTGTAGCATAAATTGCCGTAGTCAGTCACACATCTACTTGATGACTACAGTCCAAGCACATCATCACAGTAATGGGCCAGCCTTTGTATTCAAATAGAGTTGTATCACCTCACCCCTCCTTGACATTTTCAAAGTTAGCCCACCTCCAAGAAAGCGTGAAACAAGTAGTCCTAATCCCTGCTTTAGCTCTGACTCAGTGCCTCCGCTTCATCTCAAGCAGAATTCAAAACAAAGGCCCGGGCAAATGAAATGCATGGGCAGAGAGGCAGCACACAATGTGGCCCAACTGAATAGACTGAAATGAACAAGTCTTGACAAAGCCAACGGGATGAGAAAGGGTCCCGTCAAAGCTCTGAGGTCTGATTTGTCTCACTGAATGAGAAACCCCTTAAAGCTGGAAAAAGCATGGGCCCTTGACTTGTACCTGTGACTCGCCTAGATAAAAATTAGACACATGCTTTCCATTCTTCTCCGGTCATTATCAGTGGATCAGAACTGCAGCCAGAATTAACAGTTTAATTGGTTCTGTTAAACAGGCAGAGACAGGCAATAGAAGAACTATTGAGCTGAATTCAATGAACCGCTGTCTTCAGTGTTTGAACCAGTGGACAAGGTCAGTTTTCAAAGTCTCAGTAATAATGCAGGTGGCAAAGAGAATAGGTAAGTGTCAGACCAAAAAAATCCAATCCACATCACACATCAGCATCAGGCCGCTGGCTTTGTTTTGCAATAAGCCAGCAGTTGTCATTGGCAGGGCTAATTATGAGGGCAGCAGCTATACTACAGGATAGATTTCCACATAACAGAACCCTAATTTTGTCTGTCAGGCATTTTAAATTCTTCCTTCCTATGGAAGATAACAGGGGCATACAAATAGCAATTAAATGCTGCTCAACTTTGGTGAGATTACACTCCTGAGAAAGACAGCCAATAAGAGCATGTTTATTGCCTCGGAAAAGCGAGAGGAAAGACAATGTGGTGGAAAAACAAGATGCTGCACCAACTGCAACTCATATGAATGCGTATAAGAGTATAAATCATTTCATTTTAAGAGACAAATATGTGTCAAAACAAACAACACCTCAGTCATGCAAATTTGACTTGCTTGCTGAACTGTTGTGAAACTATACAGCAAACACCAGCTCCAACATGAGTTCTCTCTGATGAGCAATATACTGCACCAAACATGAAGGCTTGCAAATTTCATGGTCACCTTTAAGATTAAAGGAGATGCACTTTACAGTGACTAGCACACACATAAAACGCACAATTACTCTCACAATTTCAGTGACCGACGAAGGAAATCATCTTGAAAATGAGCAGAGGAAGGAATAATACGTACACACAAGCTCTGAAGACACACTGGACACATTTTAAGTGGAGATGTCATTTTGTTGGCCAGTTACATCCGATGGTGTGACGTGTGTGTGGATATTATTATTTCCCCCTTGTAGAGAAGTGAACAAATAAAAGGTGGATCTACATTTGGATCATTTAAAAGAAAAATAGAAAATTAAAAAAAAATATCTATTTCAGCTGAAAGGTCAGTGCCCTGCACACAGGGGCGTTCTCAGTGAGTCTGACGAAGAGCTACAGAGAAAGGGACCGTTTATAGAATATTATGATAATAGGACAAAAGGGAGGTTCAGAGCTGAAGATGAGATGGCCTTGAAAATACCTCAGTACCTACACTGAACTGATAAGTGTCCTGAAAAACAGAATGTTTATTCTGTGCCCACACAGTTCTCATGTCAGATTGTAACTTATACAAGTTCATGCTCAGCTCAGATCATGACTCACACTTTCAAAGGAGTATTGAGATGTAAGGTATAAAGGAAATAATATGTCACGTGAAAGGTAAGAAACACAAACATTGAGAAGAATTTGACCTGCAGGAATCTAGATAAACCGAACGGAGATACCACAAGGATGCAGCTCATCTTAGTGCCCAGTCACATCAGACAGTGACACAGCAAAATTCAAGGCAAGGACATTGGTATTGGATTATGTTCAATGACTACACTCAACGTTCACTGCTAATGTTTTCAAAACAAATGAATAGATGCTGTATTGTTCAACCTCAACATAATTCCTAAAAATACTGAGCCGTGAAATTAATATGAGTGACCTTTCTGTAAGCTCAGTGACAAAGTGAATACTTATTGGGCCGCAGAAGCTACTTAAATAAAATAACACAACATTACCATAGAAAAGAACTGAAGCTTATGACAACATGTGCAATAATCTGAATCTTTGGGATTCACTTGTGGTCTCCTGGATAGTGAAACAACAATGTGTGGGTATCTGTCTCTTGCAGTGTTTCGGCAGTTCAGTTTTGACAATACACAGGAACACTCAAGTGTGTTTTTTGAAAAAACTGAACAAGCAAAAGAAACAACTCAAGTACAGATTCCGTCTTCAGGTGAATAGTTAGCTGGCATTAAGAGTCACACAGCAGAGCTTTCAGATGCCAGTTCCGCGCTTGTTCGACTTTTTGAGAACGAAACCACATCCACAGTTTTGTTGGGCTTTTTTGTTTCCTTGGAGATTTGGAGATGTTCTCGCTTCACATTCACATCCCACACGCTTTGTGTCTCTGCTTTCAGAGACGAACATTGTTGCTTCTCACAAAGCAGGCCCACCCAACGACTATATTTGACAAAACGCTGCTTGAACATTTGCTTACAGGAAGTTGTAGGCAGGAGAAGATTGAAATGTGATCAACGTACAGAAAAAAGAACATCCCATTTACTCTTCCTCTTCATTTATTATACATTTTATATATTTTATACAAGCTTGTAGGAAGCTCCAATCTTTAATTTCAAATTTTCAAATATATTTTGCCAGATTTTAATAAGGCGGCCTATTTTCTGATTTGCTCCTATTTGCATTTGTTCCTTTTTTTGTTGTTAATGAAAACTCAAATCTTCCTCCATATTTATCTGTCGACGTGACGCATTTAGGAAATACATTTCCACAGCAATAATTCCATCAGCAAAAAAATTAAGTCATGTCACACTCATCACTCCACTGCTCTGTGTTTCCCAGTAATATAAATACCAGCTTTACTGTCAGTGTAATGTTCCAGAATTATAGTTTTTTGTTGATGACTTAATCGATTAGTTGACAACTATTGAACTGATCATCAACATTTTTTTAAATTATCAATTCATGATTACAGAAAAATATAAAAGATATCTGTTTCAAGCTTCTTAAATGTGAATATTTTGGGCTCTGGGAGAACCCGATCGACATTTTTCACCATCTTCTGCCATTTTATAGGCTAAAGACCTGCTTGATTAATCAAGAAAATAATCAATGTATGAATCGAGAATGAAAATTAGTTGCAGTCTTAAATGTTCAAGTATTGTGGATCTCAACAGTAAGGCTCTTTTTAAATCTGGTATTTAGCTGTCCTAATGTTCCCAGACAGCTGTTATTGGTGTATTAAAAAAACACAATTAAGCTGTGAACCTGTGACTCACTTCTTACAGTAATATTAACAAAAGCCTGGATATTCATGCCCACTGATTTTCCACATTTACTAAAGCCAGTAGGAGGTACAAACTCTCATGACATTGCTGTGCTTTGTTCTCCTTTTCCAAGCTTTCCAAGGCAGTCATTTTGCTCAACACCTCACCTAATGACTGTTTTGATGAGCACATAAATGCCACCTTGGTTTCTGTGATTCAGAAATCAAGCTGTGAGGTGGGTATACTGTTATCATCACACCTCTACTTCTAGTGGTCTGGTGCATCTCCAGCCCCTGTTAGGTCTGGATCAATGCATGGTCAATCCTTTCCCTGAGAGGATGTATCGATTTGGTTCCTCTAGCTGACCAACCTCTAATCTCTTGAAACGGTGTGGTGCTCTGCCTGCTCTTTGGAGACACTGTATCCTGCCTGAGCCGAGGCCTAGCGCAGAGCACAAAAATACAACTATGTCAGAGAAATCTATTAGCTGCCGCTTTGATAGTCTGTAATGTGAAACGTGTTCGATATCAAATACAGGGCCCACCACAGTAGGGGTTTAGGAGGCTGCTCCGAGTTCCCATCAAATAGTTTTGAACACACAGAGAATGGTCCATCTTCACCGAGTATCATGCAGATTTCATCGGAAGGATTTAGAGCCGTTTCACTATAAATTGGGGCCAAAACGACAGAGAGTAAAAAGTTATTTTCGTTCACAAGGAATCATCCATCCCAAAACGTTGTGCATTCAAGCAGGGTTATCACAGAACACAGGATGTCTTCTCCGGCAAAACACAAAGCGACTTTGCGACATGCGGTTTGTTATATTTTTACCACCTTTTCAGACGTTTGGGTAACACATATTCACCTATTCTCTATTCTCATAAAGACTTCCATTAAATGACAAGATTGAGTTAATGTGTTCTAATGGGCTCATAAGCAACGTACTGAAAGCAGACGCTAGATGTGAGAGAGCAAGCAGCATCATGCTAATGAATGTGTACACAGCGCTCCACTTGGGTAGAGAGGGAGAAAAAAAAATATTTTTGGGCTAAGCATCACCACTCGGGCCATATTTCTGTCAGCTGGGATAAGTTTACCATAGTGTGAACGAAGCCACAATGTCTTGGAAGTGATTAATATTTGATGAAGGCTAAGTGCAGGGAGGCAACCATAAGGTTTAGTTTGCTGCTTGGGGAAGTGTGAGCAATTGTATGTGACTGCGAGAAAAGGTCAGCTTTGTTTGGCATCAGTGTAGGTCACAACAGACTATTTTCAATCCTTTTTTTATGGGTGCATTCATAGCAAGTATCACGGCAATGGTTTATTTACACTCTGCAGTGTTACTCATCTCAAGGAGGGCATTGCTGAAAAAATTTAGCCAACAAAACATAGCAGAAAAGCTAATTATACTTTAAACTAAATAAAAAAAAAATGTCCAGTCCAGTTTGGACCATAACAATTTCAGTTCAGCCAACACCTGTCCACATAGTTTTGTGTTTCTGTGAGGCTGTTATCATGGTGTGGTAGGCCCCTTAGTTCCAATGAAGGCAAATTTTAAGGTTACAGCACACAATGATATTTTAGACAACAGTGTGCTTCAGCCCTAACCAGCACCTGTGGGAAGGAACTGGAACACTGACTGCTACCCGGGCCTTATCGGCCGACATCAGTGGCCAATCTCTCTAATGGTCTTGGCTGAAGGGGAGCAAACCTGCATCCAGATTCAAAATATTATGGAAAGCCCTTCCAGAAGAGTGGAAGCTGTTAGTGCCTGTGGTGCTGCAATGTCATGATCAACTATGTCCATATATTTAGAGTATGTATTGTGTCTAATATAGCATAGCTGGAACAGTGTATGTGAAGCAGCTTAATGAGCCCACCAAATAATTCACAAATTTTAAGCAACCGTCTTTTTGGCTTTTGGTTGTGAAATATTAACCAATAAGATGTGAATTCATATTTAATGAACAATTACATTTTAACTGATGTAGTGAAGTATTGCAATGACACACTGCACAATCCAACAGACCTTAAAATAGTTCATCAGTTGGCAACAGTACAGAGCTTATTAGTAATAGATTAATTTCAACCTGGGAAGTGGAGAAGCCAGCCTAATCCAAGTCACGCACAAGCCAGAATATGTTATCTAAAGCTGTTCAAAGCATCCAAATATGGAAGCAGTAGGATACTAAATGTTTGGCTGTCTCTCCGTAATATCATATAGACTCTGAGGCATTTATACAATGTTCATACAAAGCGCAGTTCAGACGATGTCAGGGGTTCTTGCGGCACTTTGTGGAGATTAAAAAAGGTCAGATCACAGCAAGTCTATGTCTGATCTTTCTTTAAATGTGCCGACTGTTGGGCAACTTGGTCCCGCATTTAAAAATACAGAGGCAACTTAAAAAGCACAGGGGTTTATATGACTGGCTGAGGTGTAAGCTTTAGCTTCAAGCATGATGCAATTATTGCATAGCAAATTGCATGAGCTGTGTTATATAACTATGAATACTGAAAAGGTTAGGACTGTTGGTTAATCACCTTTACCCTAAATGTACATGCCTGTTTTTCCATTTTTCTGTTACATTGTGCTCCTTTAAACAAATTGTCCCATGGGAGTCAAGCATGTGGACTGGCAAACAAAAAACAATGAGCTGAAACCTGCTAAAAGCTAGAGTGCTGATTCTCAGTGGGATTGGCAGACTAACAACCCTTTTGCACAGCCCGTCCTCATCTGAAAAACAACCATTTAGGTCGAGGCCGTCTGTGCAAGCAGCTTACATTTAACAAACACAGTAGTGACATAGTTAACCTGTGTCACCTACACAATTGTATCAAAGTTAAATACACATACGTGACTCGAGTTACATAAGCACTTATTTGAGCCAAACAAAACGATTTTGCATTATCTGATTCAATGTTAATCAAAAGCACAAGGATAGAAGTCAAGGTTTTATGGTTATGGTTAATACAGAGGCACTGAGAAACAGTGGACTCAGGTTTGATATACTGTACCGTAAAGTTTCAGTCACCATGGCTACCCTTGCCATTGCTGATGGCTTCAGGTTATGCATACGCATGCACAGAGGCAGGTAGTAAAAACAGCATGAGGAGCTGAGGCTGACTGATGCTCTATTTATTCCATGCAGGAACATGGTGATGCTACACTGATGGCAGTGCAAGTAGAGAAAATTACCAGGCTGCCTCTCCACAGGCCTGACTGATTATTCTCAAAGACTAGCCTGGGTGCACCATAATCCCCTTGTTTCTGATGGGGGGCCTGATTGTGCTGCCATACATGCAGGAACCTTAATAAGACAAAACTTCAGAGGAAGCCTGCAATGGGGGGCTGAGCTGGGCTGGGCAGGGGCAAGAATGATCTATGGGTATATCCTCGTTTAATTTTACACACAGATGAGAATCATTAAAATGTGTCAAAATCTAAATAAATGAACCAAGAAATATTGACTACAGCCAAGTACAACCAACAGTTTTGTACTAAAAGAGTCTTAAGAATTATATGTGTACTATTGACATGAAAGAATAAAACTTTTGAAAACTTAATATATCGGAAAAATATGCTCAAAAACATTTTCTCACTACTTCTTTGTAGATATAAATACACAAGAGTTCACCTTCTTAGTTTTTCAAAGGCAGTATTTTCAATACTGATTTATCCGTATATTTTTAAGTCTATAAAAAGTCCCCAAAAATAATTACAAATGGCAGTCAAATAACAAACATGTTTAACTTCAGATTTTTTTCATCAATCAAAACAGGTGTGAATCACTGGGGTGAGGATTTTTCATTTTTACTTTTAATGAATTCAATTATTATTATTTAATTGTCATTGATGTTTTCTTGAGAAGCGGGAGAAATTGATCATTCTGAATTCTCCTTTGTAGGTTTGAATGCTTGATTTTATTTTATTTCAGTGTTTATATATATTTATTTATTGCATGTGCAGTTTTTGTAAACTGGTTATTTTTCTGAAGAACGCACGAGAGCACAATGACCTCAGAGCTTCCAATGTGAAAATATGAACCAGATTTGACTGCTGTGAAGGTAATCACTCCATCCAACCAGTTTCCACACGTTTAAGGGTCATGGTTCCAATACTAGCCTGGTTAAGAGCCCATACATTTACAGTGATTAAATAAGCTAATACAATGAAAGTATTCAGTAAATTAAAACAATAAACATAAGGAATAAAACCTCATTGGCCTTGATGGTATGCTGTTGCCCTGTTGAGAACTACCTTGACTCCCAGAGGCTTGTCTCTACAATATACATATGTTTAAAGTCAAATACTGACCTTAACCATATAACAAGCCTTTTAAAACCAACATTATACAACTACCATCACATTCTAAACAACAAAAAGGCCAAACAGTACCCACACAACTCCAATACACTCATTCTAAAGATGGCTTATGATACAGTGACTATTACTGTGGGTAACTAGACAGGGGAACCTACCCATCGACCTAAATCAGCATCTTTAAAAGTTCAGCCCTCCCCATAAAGGTCAGCATTAATTTCCCACATAAACTGCAGTAACAAAACTAAAGTCCTAAACTCTCCAAGTTTTTCATTCAAGCTAAACTTCCATTAAACAAAGTCCAATTGTTCCAACTGCTCATTAATTTCAGTGGGAGCCACATTGTCAGTCTCTAAGCCATGGTAAATTACTCTCTGGCACAAACTCAAACTCATATAGGAAGTGGCTGTGTCAGCTTTTGCAAAACACTGGTTCTTGCCCCAGCAGCTTCAATCTGTGCGGCTCGACAGGATTCTCCATTTGACTAATGCGAACAGTAAGCTTTAACAACCAATCAAAACCATTGCAACAAACTTTTTTTCATTCTCTGAATCTCTTTCTTTACAGATTCATAAAGTCTTTTCAGGCCTTAATTACAGACACAATCGCCAGGGGGGCATTGAAATGTTCTGCATTTGAATGAATAACCCTTCCAATCCGTGCCCAGGCCATGAGAGCTGACGAATTAAATTAAATCAGCGTTTCATAAATGCCTTATGCTGCTCATATTTCTAGCAGAAACATGGCGCAGATGTGTATACAAAGGTCAGGGCCAACTGAAGAGTTTTTGGGGCCCAGGGGAGTTGTCATTTTGGGAAAGAGCTATGTGTCAAATCATGGAAACAAAAACGCATCTAGACAGCTAAGAATGGCAAAACTGAGCTTCAGTCAAGGGCTGGTCGTCCTATAAAATGTTTTAATACTAGTTCCTCAGTTGGTACTCAATACCTTAGAGAAACAAACACGTTTTTTTAATTTTTTTAAAGCAATAAAACGTAGCTTCAAGGAGGATGATTTGAATTGTCTGCAGGTCATCAAATACTGCTGTTTGGGTTTGCATCCGAACTGAGCTACCAAACCAAAACATAATTTTTTGACAATCTGGGGATGAGACTCGACAATCAACTGTCTTTCTCCAGAAAGTTGTTGCTTTAACAAAAGGAGCAGATGTTCGTAAAAGTGTATTAACACAAGCAACATTAGAGAAAATTGGCAAAATGAGAATAATAAAACCAGACATTTAATCCCACCAGACAGTGAATGCCAAGTTTTATTACAAGACATTTCTGATGTGCCAAAAAATGCTGGGGTTCAATGCTGCCCCACTCAGACACTATCAGTAAAGCAAAGAGAAAGGTATTTACACTGGAAAAATACAATAGATGTTTAAGACCAAACACAGCTATCTGGAGGTGAGTGTTAGCACAACCTATCCCATCATGCACTGGGCAAAGGTGGGAAAATATCCTGGCTATCACAGGCTCTGTAGCCATCTTTAATAAGTGAGGGGTAGAGTCGGTGAGGGCCTTAAATCAAGGACTCAATAAGCCTGTTGTCTGCTGATTAATTGTGGTCATTTTGATATTTAATTAAAACAACCATGCACTCAAAGGCAAAATTTCTCGGCTTGGTTCGGTAATGCTTACTAATGAATCACTGTCCTTAGATTCAATGTCATTAGAACAAAACTTTCATAATATGAAATTTTAGCAGAACTCAGTGGGACACCAACAGTTGTGTTTCATTTATTTTAAAGACCTCTATTACACATCTTACACTTATAGGCAACGGATCCATTATAATATTTTGTGCATGTATAGCTTAAAATGAACATGCTTGTCACTGATACAAATGTTGTTGGTTTAAGCGAAATTAGTTTACAAGAAATAATCATATTCATTTTTCAAGAATATATGTTCATTTTTTCAACACCGAAATTCAATCTGCTTCTTATTGCATGAATGCCCAGATGGTACTTAAGACTTAAGAAGAGAGCTCACAAATTATTAATGTGACCCCATATGATTAATAGGCAATATGTTACAGTCCTATATGAAATGCTGAGGATTTAGAGTAGTATTACAGAGGATAGAGAAGATGAAATCTAGAGAATTTAGCAGTCCCAGACCTGCAGTCACAGTCTACTACCTTTGCCATTTTTCCTCTGAAATGACCCACAGTTGTCATTTCTCAAAGCATTACTGTGACAAAATAGAAGGCAGACTGACACGGCCGTCAAACGCAGCCTTTGCTATTTTTGCGCTGAGATGACCCACCCTTGTCATCTTTCAGCACATTAGCGTGACAAAATAGGAAGGAGATTGAAGTGGCACCATCTGTGGGTGACACAGGACGCAATGAATTGATTTTTACTGTCTGATGTGCTCCTTCACACTGTGCTCCTTTTTTTTTTTTAAGTTATTATTGACCAGCCACAGAATATTTTACCAAATTAAAAATAGAGAAACAGAAAACGAATCACCAATCGATTACCAATTTAACCATTCAGCCCTGATAAACAAATTTCCATTTGGAGTAACAACTAACCTTGAGTAGATTGTAATTATCCTGTAACACTGTTCACATCTCTGGTGCACTGGACATCAGATATCACATATTTTCCCTACATATTACAGCTGCTTCTATGTAAATGTGCTGATTGTAACACACTTGTTGACGTCAACAAATACAGTTAAGGGACACTGGAAATACACATTAATATAATACATCTGTTATGTTAAATTGTTGATTTTAAAAGAGTAATTTCAAATAAATAATACAAATATATGCATTCTGATGATAGATTGAGCAGAATAATATTTTACCAAACATTTGATGGTTCTAGCTTCTCAAAAAGGCTTTAATCAATGTATGAATTTTTTGACAGTTGATTAAAAAATAATATTGTATCAAAAATAATGCAAACACTCAAAAGACAGTCATCCCTCAAACTGCTTTGTCTGTCCATCCATCCATCCATCCATCCATATCAGTCTGAGTAGGAAACTCATGCCATATAAAAAAGGAAAAAACAAACTTGATGCACTGAGCCATCTGTTTCAAGCTGAATTGTAGCAGTGATCTGATACTCTTGGTAGATTGAATTTTCAGCGACCCCCACAGCTGCTAACCATGTAACCATGTTGAAGTGAGAGGAACAGGATATGTGGTGATGCACTGACAGAATATCACAGGTAACTTGTAGGTTGCTTATATGGGAATGGTGGGTGATGAAACTGTTATTGAAAGGTGTGATTTCACAAGAACTACAGGAATAAAGGCAGCAGTGTTAATGTACATAAAAGACAATCCCATTAAAAAAGGGTGCAATTGTCAGACAACTCAAAAGGTTCTGCACAAAGAACAAGACAAGGCAAGAAGGTTTCCAAATAAAACTGAATAAGCTTTAGCTGTACCCGATTTCAGGCTTTAATTATTAAGATTTTCAATAAAGAGAAAAGGCAGTTTCAGTACAACGGATGTTTGGTCTCTGGATTGTACATACATATAAAGTCTGGTAACAGCTAACATTAGCCTGATTGTTTACCAACTTATGGTGGACAAATCAGATCGAGGAGTAAAGCCAGATGAGTGCGGCCTCCACTGTAATCGCTAAGAGGTCTTGGGACTTTGGCCTCTGTAAGACTTTAAGTATAAACTTGGCAAAAGAGCACATTTTTAACTCACTTAACAGACGTCTGATATATGAAAAAAATGACCTCCTCTGTGAGGTATAATGCCATTATATGGCTTTCAAGAAGCATTAATAGAGCCTTCTAAGCTACAATTATTGGCCAATCATGTTAGTGTGGGAGGTAATATAATGTACTGTATATGGAGACAAGCACCATCCTCCGCTAGTATTGCTCAACAGGTCAGAGTTGACAGTGACAGGAATGTGCTAAGTGGCTATGTAGGTGGCAGTAAACGACCGCACTGTCTCAGGTATCAAATTTGACAACTAACATGCTTAGATCGTGAACTACAGGCGTCAATGTATGTAAACTGACATGGTTCCTTCTGCCTGTGGTCAATCTTGAGTATAAAATCAAAAATATTTGAGAAGTAAGACAAATGCCATGTGGACTACATGAATATTTTTTTTACATATTGTAAATGTGCTACTTTCATAGATAAATGGATAACATTTATTACTCCCCAAAGGGAAATTTGTTTAGAAAACATCAGCCTCCCCATCAGGGATTTGAACCCCGGTCTTCCACATGACAGGCAGAGATACTCCGGTCCTGAAAACGGTGTAAAACTATTGCTACCTTTGCGGAGAAACAGACTGGACACAATGTTAATAACTACCTAACATTATTGGTGTATCAGTTCTGGTCACCTCAGTTGTCTTAAAAATAACTATACTTGGAAAGCATGTCACGTAGGTGAAGCTGACAACATTTACCTCCTTCTCTGTAAACATAATTCAATCACTGCTCAATTATTAATGGAAAACAGCGAAGTCGTGTCGAAGCAAACAGCTTCAAAAGGTCAGTGGCCCCTGAAATGCACAGATTCAGATTCCATATAGGCACTGCTATGTGACAGGAGCTGTTTGATCGTCAACTAGTAATTCAAAAGAATGTGTTAAGATAAGCAAAGATTCTGTTCAGCAATCAGTAATGTAGAGGGAATTGGATGATCCTGGCATGTCAGGTCAACTCTGAAATGCCAGACAACCAATCAATACGCAGACAGTTTGCTAGACTCGCAGCTTCTCAACCTCAAAAAAATATTCTTATGCGGATTAACTGCTCCTTCACCCATTTTCATTTTCAGTCGAGAAGGTATTAATCTGACAGCCAAGTGAAGCCCAACAAATACTACACACTTCAAAGCAGTGGGAACTGCTTTGGAAAACGGGCCGGGTTCAAGCATTTTCTTTCACTCCTATTTTCAGTGGGAGACACATAGCCTTCCCATGGAGTTTCAAACAACTTTCATTAAACCCTAAAAATAAAGAGTTGCCGCTAACTGAACATTTCAGCTCATCTAATGTTGGATCCAGTGCTTAAATCAATTATGTTCAGGCTGAAAGAGCAGGTAAAGTATTTTAAAGAGTAACATTTACTTTAAATTTCATGTTCAAAGCCCCATGATATATAGGAGATATATATTCTATATACATATCATATACGTATATTATATCAGTAGGTACTATATATCTGTAATTTTTCCTTCTTTATAATGTAACTGTTTTTCTGTTGCAATTACAACACTTGGTCTCAGTCTGCCTCATTTATTACAAGTTCAGCTGGCGATATCCTACACTTCACAGAAAGTCTTTCACCTCCTACACAGAGCAAAGTGTCTTTTGGCTTTGCTGCATTTAGTGTCATCTACTGTTAGTGGATAATTAGAAGAAAAGTAGAAACATTACTTATAAAGTTCTGGCCGAAGGCAAAATCACAGTAGCCACACACAATTGCTCTAAAACTCAAAAAGCAAAGAGCCATGACCTGGTAAAGGAAGTCTGGGTTCTACGTGTTGTTCGTCCATTCAAGCTTGATGAAAGCATTGTGGTCAGGCACTTTGCTCTTTCTCCCTTTGGTAGACAAATTGTTATCTGTACCTCCTGCTAGATGTGATTTTCTTCCTGAGTGCTTGTTGGAGGCAAGTTGGGTGGAGTGGGTCAACGAAAACTTTCTCATCACAAATATCAGATACAGACTAACTAAAATGTTCTGCTATCATATCAGAGTAGAATAGAAAAAGAGTAACTTCATCTATCGATGGTTTTCTGTGGTCTTTAATCAGTTGGAGAAAAATAAATCTGCAACAGCAAAAATGCAGCATCTAATTGTAAGATTCAGTGAGGAGTTTTTTGCTGTTCATTATGGAGTAATTTATGTAAAATATTGAGAAACTTTAAATATTACTGCATGTCTTCTTCAAACAAGAGGACATACACAGCAAACTGGATTCAAAGTCTGTCAGATCAGAGGCCGATTTTTTGTCCTGCTTGCTGAAATACTTTAACAAAGAGCTCAAGACATTGATGTTGCCTCGAAATTCTCAGATCCCAATTCAATTAAGCATCCGGGGAACGTGCTGCAAATTAGACCCATGGAGGCCCCAAATTGCACAGGTGTACTTTTTTTGCCTCACAGTAAGAAGTTCCAGTGTATGATTCACCGATCGGGCAGGAATATTCTGTGTGGAGTTCGCATGTTCTCCCAGTGCTTGCATGGGTTTCATCCAGGTACTCAGGTTGTCCCCAGCAAAAACATTAGGTAAATTGTCCAGTCAGTGCCCTTTGTCAGGACACTTGCTTATATCTGAAATTGGTCCCCTGAAAAGTGGCTGTTCACTGCTCCCCAAGAAATAGGTTAAATGTTTAAAGTTTCCCCATAATGAGTGTGATAAAGATTCTTCTTCTTCTTCTAGTCCTTTTAAAGCTGAACTTAAATTATGTAATCTATGCTTCAGTCTATGGTCTTTCCCTTCCGCAAAAAATGTCTTATTGTTCTGTAGGTGCAGTATCCATTTATTCTATATATTAACTCTGACAGGTGGCGAGTTCAAGTAATAAGTCATAAAACACTCAACTACTATCCCCTTAGAAACACAAGACTTTAAATGGCCAAACTGTGAAGAGCCTTGGCTGAAAAAACGCAAACGGGCATGGCATTCCAGCACAGGTGCTTTATGAGTCTTTGAAAACCATGAGTTCACATTGCACATCCTCTTTATAGTCTTCATAAATTAGTTGATAGCTGCCAATTCTTGCTGCTCCAAATGTTGAACAGACTCAACGGTCAAAACACTTTCTGATGCCAACTTGCCATTTTCTCTCTAACTCTGTTTTTCAGAACGGTAGGCAACAGAACCTGACAACTTGATCAGGAGGATCCAAGAAAGGCAACTACTCCTACTGCTTCTACTACTTTCATTTATTTTCTGCTTTACACAGGAACCTTTAATTACAAACTGTTACATCCGCTGGACGCTAACACTATGTGAAAGTTCACAGGATGCTAGTGCTATGATAAGTTTGCCAATGGCTGGCAGTCATTGACTAATAATCCCTGTACCATCGTACAATCGTGATTTAAAAGGCCCGTGTGCAAAAAAGTACTGCGTCCCCTCAGAGTTGCCTTAAGGCAGGGTTTGCTGGCGTTTGTGACATGCAGGAGAGGAAACTAAAAACATTTGTTGCTGCTCAATTCATTCTTCTCCAATTTCTGTTCATCATTTTTGTATTAAGAGTGGGAAGTTTGGCATACTATGACATCGTTGTTGTCCATTGCCATAGTTCACTGTCTTCACTGTCCATTTTCCGTAGACATTGCCCAACCCTAATCCACAGCAGTGTGAATCATCCCATTCACTAGGCCTGTCATGATAATCAATAAATCAATTAATCGTACGATAAATAAAAATGAGCTCGATAATTTTGCCGGCCTCGATAATTTCCATTTGCATGCTTGTTTGTTTTCCTCGTGTCTCTCACGTGAACCCTCTTGTCAGTAGCCCCATTCACACAGCTGTTTGCATGCGGGGTTCCTGCCCCAATTCTCCGCCTCCTCCTCTGTGTGAAAGCTTTCAAATGCGGCGAGGGGGGAAATTTCGCTCCGGCGCTGATTCTCCTCTGGAGGTAGTATCAGAGACGCATTATTTTTGAACCGCCCCAGTGTGAACAGATAAGCCAGCGGCGCGGAGCGAGGGCATTTCGGTCAGACCGTCTGATAACTACACAGGTCCTTCACTCAACTTAAAACAGAGAAATTTCCCACAAAGCAACGTTACATGACCGAACAACAGTAACATTGTAACTGTCGTTGGCAACTTATATGAGGAAAACAAATACCACAGCTGTATGTGGAGAAGCGTCTGTCCTCCTGTCCGTCCTGCCGCCTGTCCTACCAACTCTTCCTCACATTTCTGCAAAACAGCGTCTGTCATGGAGTGTTTGTGATGAAAATAAATCACCGTGACCGTCAGCCCTCCGACTTCAGGGAACTTTCCTCCAGAAAACAGCCTCCGTCCCCGGGAGTGAAGACAGCGCCCTGTTTACTGATGGTGATTATGTAATTATGTCATTTATAGTGAAAAACGTAGATTTGTCACTTTCCAGGATGTTTGATGGGTCAGGATCTCAATCACTGCACATTATAACAGCATCCATATGATTAGAAACTGTCCGCGGGTTTAGATTGATAGGGGAGACACCTGGGAAACACCGATGTCGTCATCATCATGATGTGTATCATCACGCCTCTTTAGGAGCCGCAGCGCCGGCTCTCTGTGTGAACTCACACTCCGGCTCATCCGGCTGCTCGGCTCTGTGTGAATCACCATCGGCGGAGAATTGGCGAACCACCGCTCCGGAGTTAATCTGGAGACGCTGTGTGAAAAGGGCTAGTCACTCTTTGTCTCTGTGTGGGGAGGTGGGGCCCTGCCCCTGACATAACACAGAGTGCAGCATGAGAGCCCCGTGAGGAGAAGCAAGCCAGAGATGAAAGTTAAAGCTAAAGTTGTTCCAAGCACGGAAGGAGAAGGTTTCACTTTCAGCGAACAATGGCGAAACAAACTCCCGCGAAACGAACTCCCGCTCCGCCACGCCAGCAGAGCTGATAGGTTTCACTTTAGTTTCTGTGTTCACTTCCACCAGGTTCGCTGCGCTGTGTATCTGCTCCAGCAGTCCGAAGCCCTCCGGAACAGATACGTCGACTTCTAGCACCAGGCAGAGAGGAAGTCACCGAAACAGCAATATAACATCCGGTTACTTTTCAAAATAAAACACCCAGTGTTGACCCCAGAACACGAATCTCAATAAAGAGACAAATACAAGCTCTTCTACTAATCCTTCGATCAGGAACACTTCCTGTTGTTGTGTTTATCACATACCTATAACTGCAGTACTGCAAAACTGGATCAGAGCCTGAGAGTCCTTTTATTTATTGTTTCTTTTTTGTTTTGTTTATTTATTTTGGATATTTAAAATGTCTTCTTCACATTCCAATTCAATGTTAAATATTCTTTAGAAATAATAGTTTATTGATCTTTGAAAGGGTGTACTTGCATTATTATGCCATTATCATTATATTAGTTGAAAAATGGTCTCAAAACGACGATATTATCGTTTATCGCGATAATTTCTGGGACAATTTATCGTCCAGCAAAATTTGTTATCGTGACAG
>OMLP01014729.1:4531-25647 GCA_900302685.1 Spondyliosoma cantharus
ATACCATCGACAAGCCGTGCTGTCAGCTATGGTGACAGGCTTAGGATTTTTGGAATGACTGAAAAGATGCGGTGTTGTCAAGATTCAAAATCTGGAAATCTGTTCATTATTTAACTAGACAGCATGTTTCAAGTCATTAGAATATATTCATGATTACCCGAATACTGGAAATTAACTATGGTTGGAGTTATGAAGTAATGACTCTGGTAAATCATATCTGTTTAGCACACCTTCGTGTTTTAATAGAAACACAGATATTTGGTGCAAGTGCATCAGTAATTGTATAGCTGGAGGAATCGATACCATATATCACTGTATTGATATTTTGTCTCTCAGCTACGCAGTCATACTAACCTTCCCACTATTTACACAGGATTATTTGCAGAGGTCAGAAGTAATGTAGTACAAATACTTTGTTACTGTACTAAAGAAAAGGCATGTCAGTGTCTCGTATCGCTCATCGTACCAACCCAAAATGTGGGAATTAACTATTTTCTGGTGCACTTGCGAACAGCTCGGACAAATCCTACTGACTCTACCTTTAAGTTTAATAGTCTTTTGATTATAGAAATAAGACTTTGTACAGGCATTTGAGTACATCTTTCGAGCCTGTACTTTATCGATTCTACTTTGCACTTTTGCCACCTCTGATTATTTGTTGTTGGGGTCCCCTATCTATGCAACTTGACCCAGTGTGATTCTGCGCCAATTATCTGTGCAGGTGGACACAGCCAGCATGCTCCTGGCTATTACTCTGCTTTCACCACACATGAATGTAACTTTTACGGGGGCCGGACACATCATTAAACAGCTGGGGGGTTGACGTGTGACAGCTTGCTAGGTCCACTACTATTTCAAATTTAACAAGCTGCAGCGAAGGACTGAATCTTTCAGCACTCTAGAATTTCAAATAAGTATTTCTGGTTTAGTTCACTGGCACTTGCTGTCAAAACAACTTGGCTGCCGGGGTTCTGTTTTGTCTCGTGGATGTCCGTATGCAAACACGCAGCCCAGAGATGCTTCCTCCCTATTTATCACTGTGAAAGTTACTTTCATATTTGAGCCAGAGCGCCACATATCTTATCTTATCCAGCCAGGGTAACGGGAAAAAAATAAATAAATCTATGCCGCCTGGAATAGAAAAGTCGCTGCTCTAAACTCTGAATTGAGTTCACAAAGTTAACAGCTCTGCAGGTAGGAAAGAGGGCTGCAATTGTGTAAGTCTTTTTTCCTTAAATCAATGAAAAGGGAGAGAGTGTGCTGAGAGAATATGTGACCTTTTTATATGTGTTAGGCAGTATTTGGAGAGCACCTCCACGGCAAGACAGAATTAAGTCTGGTGTCTAAATGTCATTTATGGAAGAAGTGATACAGGGAGTCCAGCAGAGAGGAGCACGGTAGGGCAACAACTTTTCTGGTGGAGGAAATTGGAAGGCATGAGTTGTGACTATCTAGCCGGATGAATGGGGCCCTACTGTTCGTGGCCCTGTAACGAGCTTAGGGTGAAAATGAATGCAATAAGACTGTGTGAAGCAAACATGAAGACATTTTCCAAACAGGAGGGAGAGGTGAAGGGGGTCAGCCACAAGGTGTGTGAAAGAGAGGGGAGAGTATTAAAGGCAGAAAAATTGGAGGCACATGTGAGATGTGTATGAGAGAAAGAGATTGGGCTTAGGAGAATGGAGGAAGAAGAAAATAGAGGCTGACCCTTCATCCGAGTGGCTGGCTCTGAGAATTATCAGTTTGCGCAGTAACTGGCTCAGTGACACGGAGCCACCCAACATTGGGCCCCGCTTCAATCTCCCCTAGAGGAAAGGGGGTCTGGGCAGTGTGTGTGTGTGTGATGAGGTGGGGGTGGTTCGAAGAGATTGACCTTTTCACACTCTGAGTGCTCAGGGAGGTCAAGTCATGTCGTAAAGAATGACAGCTTTTGTCAAATTACTGCTGTCCTCTGTGACTGCTCGTGTCACAGGGGCTCAATGCTCCTGTAATGAGTTTGAGTCAGTGACGTGTGTGTGTGTGGTTGTGAGTGAACTGAGTGTGTGCCGAGGCCTCGTAGTTTAGCTTACTAAAGGCACTGAGAATCAACAACAGAGTTTGGAGTCAAGAAACGATAAGAACCAGTGCCAAATTGTCCAAGCCATCTGAATTGTATGCCCCTGATCCGATCAATCCGTTATATCCATGCTGCCATCTGTTTTCCAATAGTTGTGATTTAAAAACAATGACTTCAAACCGATTCGTCAACACGTTCTCACTCCTAATTCATCAAATTTGCCAGCTCTGTTTGTGGCCTAAAGCTTCAAAATAAGAGGCGCTACCTACCCCTTTACCATCAGTTTTGTACGAGAAGGGCTCCGCCGTCAAGTCAGCACTTCCAGTTAGGCAAAAATATCTGCTTGGTTAAGGTTAGGGCTACGATAACTAATGTAAATGATGTAAGTAATGTGGCAGTATTTGATGTGTTGGGAGTGAGAACGTGCCGGACGTGTCTATGCTGCGGTTAAAGCACTGGTCAGAATCAGTGGGGTTGCACGATAATATTGGCATGTTATTGGTATCGCAAATGAAGGCTTTAAAATGATAGCATTGAAGTAGTAGCAAGCGCAGAACATTTCTGCAAACATGACCAATAACATAACTTTTATTACGTGCATCTGATGTGAACCCTTGACTAAGTAGTTTCTGTCCTTTGCCCAGTATATGTGTACTTTTTGAAAAGCACTGTATGACTGCATCTGCCAGGCAGTCAATCACGATACTGCTACAGGAGAAACTTGATGTTCTCTGTAATTAGGTGGAATGGAAGTCAGTGCATATGTCATTTTGGGCATTGCCAATCGACCAAAATTAAATGGAAAATATTGACATGTTGAGTTTTTGTAAAAATCCAATATCGTGCATCTTTAATGGGGAGCCTTGCTTTGTTTCATTAGTGCCCGGCAGGCAGGGTGTAGGTTTTGTCTTTCATGAAAAAAAACCTAAATGAAAATGCATAGTGTACAAATGACGGACAGATTGTTGCTACAGCTAGCGCCGAAGCTACAGCCAACTCCGCTCAGCCATCAAATCCCAGCCACAGCCACGTCCAAATTAAACAGCCGGCTAAACAGTGGAGCGTTTGCACACCTGAGTCACATGGATTCCATTTTTTTTTTTTACTCCTCTGTTCAGAGGATAAAAACAGTTGCATTGAGGCTGAGAGCTTGTGTAGGCTTACTTTACTTCCCCCACAGAAAAAGTGATCCAGAATCAATAAGGTCATCTATAACCTATAATATATAATGCAATATTGGTATAAGCAAAATATTATCAATTCTAGTTCTAATAAGTATATTATTGGTCTTTCACACAAACAAAATAATCTTCTTCTAACCTTTTGTTTAAGTGATTAGAAAGCACCTCACCATCACAGCACAATAAACCATAAAATTGGGTAAAATGCCAACCTGACTGCACTGCACTGAGTATAGAGCCACTTTATCACTTTAGGATCCCCTCTGCCCTTTACTGCAACTCCATCTTTCTCTTTATTGGGAAAAACTTTTTTCTTCTCGCGGCACATAACATCTTCTGCTTTAGCTGTCATTGATTTTGCACTGAAATGAAGACAGAGGACATTCACCTCTGATAAAAGAGCATTTTTCATTTCTCGCCAGCCTGTGATTCATGTTACCATATAAGCGCTAAATGGTCCGCCGACTGCGAGGAGGAAACAGTAGCACATGACACAACACTCATAATAAAGACACTATAAACATCTTACAGGAGAGAAAGAAAGAGCCTATAAGTACTTGTTTTTTCTACCCAGCACATGGAAAAGGTCTTCTTTGAGGCATACTGTGACAGAAAAAAGCAGTCCTTTAAAGAGTAGACTCTCTAGGGAGAGAGGGTGTTAGCGTCTGCCTGTCAGAAAACAGTATTTTTTTCTAGATTTCTTCCTGATTAATAAGTACTTTGGCTGCATGTATCCTCCATGGTGGCCAAGCGTGAGCAAACAAAATAAAAGCCTTGCTGACATCGGTATATTACTTTTTATATTATCGCTCCCCATTTGTTCTTTTAGTTTCTCGCCTTGTCTTTCTCGACGAGCGTTAAAGCACCTTTTTGTTTAACTCCCCTCGTCATTATTCTCGAGGAGTTTTTACAAGGTAATTTTAATCTTTTTCTCGTTAAAGCTCAGCCTCAGTACTTGGCGGTGGATAAGCTGTATCTGACCAAACAGTGCATCAAAAGGCTTTTATTCAGCGCCATTATAGTTAACGTCAGAAGCAGAAACAGTACTTTTACACAGTTCAGTTCAGACAGTTCTTTCAAGTACAATAATTTCTGTGATGAAAAAAATACAGTTTTCTTCTTTAATATACTTTTTTTCACTGAGGGGTAAACAGAAAAATGGCTCTGAAAACCACTTTTCAAGTATATAATATAAAAAATAAATCTATAAATAAAAACAAACTGGTGAGGATGGACATTTCCCAGTGAAACATGGGTAGTTACAGAAGGAATTGAATCCCTAACCCCTCTATTGTGTTTCCCTACATCCCTTTACACAATATTTATCCTGACGCTGGTAGACAACCGAAGCTGTGGGCAGCATATAGCTGTCCAGTAAAACTCACTGCCCCTCTCCCCACAGGCTTCCTAGGGGCATCCTACTCATTCCCAAGTGAATATTGTACAGTCGATGTGAGCTGTATAACAAGTAAATTATTCACCGGGCCTGTGATGGTGGCTGAGGGAAACAGTGCTTTCAGGCTCAGAATAAACACTGCATGAATTCAAAAGGGGGCCAGGACAGATGCGGAGCGTAAGATTAAAAAGCTATATCTGCCTGGTTAAAATTTCATCCGCCCAGGGAGTCCCGGCAGATTCACACAATGTGAGAGATTAACAGGAAAAAATCACACAGACTGAAGGAACGGACGATAACACGGCGTGCCTGTTTCTACAAACACTTTAATATGAGATTTAAATACATACTGTCAACACATCTCAATTCAGCATCATAAACACAGGACACAGAGGAAAAGATGTGTCTTGTCAACTGTGTGTTTCCACAGAGGTGGGGGAGTTCCCAACCATCCATCACTTGTTTAGTCAAGCATCCAGAATGGTGCAATTCTGCGGTGGTTCTGGTTGGATGGATGCCTCAGGCACTCTAAGGAGAGACCCTAGATTAGCCTGTTTAGGGGTCTTCAGTGATGCACCTGCATGTATCAGTGCTGCAGGGCTTGCCACGTCTCCTCCTCTCTCCCAAGAAGAGCTGAAAGGCCTATTCACCGCAAAGTGACTCTAAATCAATCGCGCCAGGAAGGATTAAAGACAGACAAGCCTTTCTCTGCCTGTCCACAGCCATCCCTGCTGTCTTTGCTGACACATCCACACTCTTTCACACCTGACAACAGCCCCTACCCTTAGAGGACACAACACAAAGAGAAAGAAAGCCAGGACAATGGCAGAAGAAACGCTATTAGACATCCCTGACTAATTTCGCTGTTAGATCTCTACCACTCCAACAAGACTCTTCAATCAGCCAAAGAACCCACCGGCACTTCAATTATGCATTGAGAACAAGCGGCACAGCACCGGGAAAGGGAAAGTCATCCCTCGATTGGGGCCAGACAGCGAGGATGCTCCGCCTGCCAAAGTCAGTCAGAGGGAGTGAGAGGAGGAGGAGGTGGATCGAGGCTCGGAAAGATGCAAAGGGAAATGAGGCCTGGAAGCCAAGCGCCGAGTACAAAGCACCGAGCCAAACACCAAAGCCCCGGTCCAAAATACAGACAAACACTGCCACAGGAGAGCAGCTACTTTACTTCTTCATGGTGGGGTGGCTGCGGGGATAGCAGCTGCCCTGTCTTACTGCTATCTCTTCCTAGGCGAATCTGAAACCAGCACTTGAGAACCCAGCATGTTCCGGTCCTTTTAAAGAGATGAAGGGCCATAAAAAATCCCAGTGATGTTCTAATGAGGACAATGAGATATAAATACATAAACGGAGCTGATAACAGAGGGAGATGTTCCTCCACAAGGCACTAATTAAATGAGAATATTGCCGCTTGCTGTTGACATCAAAGGTGCTTATGAAGATATTTTACGAGGCATTTGAGTACAATGAAAAATCGACACGCTAAGAAAAATAAATATCTATTTACGTGAAGGGAGTGCTGTTTTATGAGTGCCCGTTTGCCTCCACATAAACTGCCTCGCCTGCAGAGGCACACAAACATTTTTTTCTCGTATAAATATCTCACTCCAGTCTGCCAGTGCAACCATGCTGAAAATCCTCAGAGGCGGGCAGAAGGTTGGACTGTCTCCCATTGAGTTTCACTAGTTGAAGGGCTTAATGAGCATGCTGGCTCAGCAGCGCTCGAGCCTGGCCAGAGACTTGTGTATCAGGCAGGTTGGACACTTGACCAGTTCCCTGTATAGTACCTGGAGCAGAGGACCGGAGGGCTCAAGGAAATGGGAAAATCCCTAATGCAGCGTGTGGAAGCTATATGGTGCTGTAAGTAAGAGAGAAAGCCGGAGTGTTGAACTCAGCACATTTCTCTGCTCCCTGTCACCCCTCGCTGTATCAAAATGAGCCCGAGACTCGGTGTCGCGGTGGAGAGCAACAGCAATTTGGACTTGTATGGGGGCATCTGCTACAGAGTTCCCCAACAGAGCTGTCCATATGCCTAACAAACCCACATCTCTCCATTCACGGCACAATTTCAGAAGATCACGAAAAAAAAAAAAAAGACAATAACCTCCCCTCGCTACATTAACAACGACCGGAGCATCATTTATTTTCCCTAACAGGCGCAGGGAGTTTGTGGGATGAACCCAGGTGACCTTGACTAGCTGTGTTTCGAGTATGCCAGAAGAGCATAACACGCCGTTACAAATGTATTTCAAGTGTCTGACGATTGCGGGCTGAAAATGATTCGAAAAAAGCAGCCTTGGGATTTCTCCCTGGAAGTGAGCGAAGCACTCTGGCATCAGTAGTGGATTGTTATGGTTCTATCCACAGGGTCAGTCGGCCTGACCTTGTGAAGAAACAGACAGGCTGCTGGGTTCACTGTGAGCTGTTAGGGGAGGGAGAAGGTGATACTTAGTGTGCATGTGCGTGGAAAAAGCTGCAGGGCCGGTCAGAGCACTGCACAGCCCACCAAGACCTGACCCACTGCTGCTGCATTCAAAACATCCATTAGAGATGCTGGCGTAAACAAAAGGCACAACAATTCACCACAATGTGATGAAGCCTCAACCGCACTCCTAATGAACAGGAAGGATTTAATTTGCCAATGGGTGGAGTGGCCCAAGACCAGTATGATGGGGTGAAGTGAGGCAGGGCAGAAACACCCTTTTTGTCTTTTCACTATCCGTACTTCCGGATTGGTTTTTGCAGAGGGGTGGAACAAATTCTTAACAAATGCGTAAGAGCAAAATTGTGAACATCTAAGCATGTGGTTATTCCTGGAGCAGCGGTGCTGTGAATGGAAACATTCCTGTTATGCAATGCATGGCATTATGCATCCCTGGAGGGCCAGAGGGAAGATGAAGACGCAAAATATGCACATCGGCTTAAGTGAAAACCAGAGCGCACCAGGCTGATGCCTCGCGAGGAAAGAGGATATCCAAGATTGAAAGACACATAATCAATAGTCACTCTGCATGTGCCACGGGGTATGTGACTATTTTCCCACATTTAATGTATAATGGGCTTTTTAATACCATTGTCGCTAAATTATTCACCACACTTTTAAAGACAGAACTAAGGGAATATACTGTAGAGGGAGAGGTTGGCTAATGTTATTGCACCCTCTCTTATGAGGTGATAAAGTAGCCTGATGGTGTACAACTGAAGCTTTTATTATTGGCCCTGTTCCCTGTCGACTTATATCTTATTTTGTCCCCCTGTTGCTTCTTTTCACGCTGTAGGAAACAACTCCTTTTTTTTTTTTACTTGCCTCTACCCCAGCATGTTGTAGTGCATCCTGCAATTCATGCCATAATTCATGCTGTATTGCCCCACAATGGAATGAAAAAAGCTTTGGGAATATTTGCAGACCTGCTGGAATGAAGAAACTCTGCAGCATCTCTCTCCCCCCCCTCTCTCTTTGAGTCACGAGTCCGCAGCGGCACAAATCCTGGAAAATTGACCCTATTCTGTGACTATGTGCCACATCTGACTCCATTTCGGAGATAATAAACTTAGAGTGTGAGAGAACACGGAGTGAAAACAAGACCTTACATTAACCAATACAGAGAGCCGCTCTGTATTCATGGAGGTGCAGTGTGGGCGCAGCTTGAATGTTGATGACGCTCCGTCTGCATCTGCTCCTCATCCGGAGGGGAACACTGATTCCATTTCACCTTTGGCATGGCAGCCGCCGCACCTGAGTCTTGTCTAAAGGCCAAAAAGCTCTGCTCATCCATCATTATGAAAACCCTCTCTTGATTTAAACAAGACTGATAGGTGGAGAGGAAGGAGCTCTTTACGTGAGATAAAGCGCTGACAGCTGCGACATTACCGCATATGATATTTTTGAAATGCCTAAAACACAATCAAACCTCCCTTTTTTTGGGGGGAGGGGGGACAGGACTAAAAGTTCAAGTTGCCTCGAATGACATCCTCCTGCAACACGCTGAAGCCCGGATCGGTGTCCCCTGCGTCTTTATACCTCCCCTCTCTCTCAGAATCCGATTTCTTCTTTCTTATTCATTCAAAAACAGCTCAAGTGGGATGACCGGATGAGAATAAGAAGGTATTGTGTGCAGCTCCCAGGCTCGGTGAGGAGGATATGAAACTTTTCACGGTGGTCTCCCTAAAGAAATGACCTTCAGTCGGCGCTCGAGGAGTGAAATCTTCCTGACAGTTTACGATGGATGCGCACGCGGCACACCCAAAGCTCCGCGCTCATAACATCGGAGCACAACATGATGACCCCCCCACCTTCCAAACACACGCTGCTAATAAAACCGGCTTTCTGACCGATATAAAGGTCAATTTTTAGTGGTGGTTTGACAGCACAGAAAAAAAGCCTCCCTTGAATGACTCTGTCGCTGTCCCTCCTCTCCCGTCCGGCCCCTAAATGGCTCATTGGAGGCGCCTTTACAGTTGACATGCTAATTAGCACAGA
The DNA here is from genome assembly GCA_900302685.1 of Spondyliosoma cantharus. Classification (NCBI taxonomy): domain Eukaryota; kingdom Metazoa; phylum Chordata; class Actinopteri; order Spariformes; family Sparidae; genus Spondyliosoma; species Spondyliosoma cantharus. The sequence goes on from OMLP01014729.1 coordinate 13,660, forward strand.
GGGGGAAATGGACTGTGTAACTACTCTTTTCTGGCCGGCCAACCCTTGAATCCCCCATCAGGCCCTCATCTCGACGCACTGGACCGCACAAGGAGACACATCACTAAATAATAAAAAGGGCATCAATCCCTGTATTAATGTAGTGATATAATCGCGGCTGTATTATTCACTGTAACCCACCTCGGGGCTGTAAGAGGAGATGGGGAGAGGGAGAAATCATGGAGAGGGGAGATTAAACGAGGCTTCATTCGGGGCTGTAATGGTTGCACGGAGGAGGCTGTAATACGACTCCATCTGCGACCTCCGCCGGACAGTCATCTACTCCGCTTCCTACCCTAAGAAAATGCTGACTCGGTACAAACATTAAAGATATGCAGTTTGTAAGCATCAATAAAACAGGGTTGAACGGCTTCACTGCTCTTTAGAACCACAGTCTTGGTTTTCGAGGGGACAGGGTAACTAGCGTGGACGACACATGGATCAGTGCCTGCTCATAGTAGAGTATTTGAATAAATCGATACTCATCAGATCTGAAAGTCTGTCAGAAAAAAGAAAAAAAAACAAAACCCTCTGTAGTCTATGAACTCGCCTTGAGCTTGTAACCCTTTCAATGTCATGTATCCCCAATGAGCACGTGAAAGATAAGAAGGCGGTTTCACACATGAGCAATCTGGTGCCACTGATGGAGAGTAGGACGGGGGTTCCAGTCAGTGCTTCAATGTCAACTTCCATTCACTATGTGGGAGCGCATAAAGTCACACCATCACTGTGCAGATTTTATCACACTTATGTATTGATGGCTCCAGAACGCCCTGCAGGGACCGTTGATACGTGCGTGAGAAGAGCACCACAGTCATTCATTTTAATGACGACTTCTATCATCTCCCTTTAATAGGCCGAGTCCTGATTCCACATTCGAGCCGTTGTTTGATACATTTTTGACATTTCCTTGAATTGTTCACAGTCTCTGCGATTCTGTATTTCTGTTCCCTTGGCAGTGCTACCTTGCCAAAAAACAAATGAAATACAAACCAGAATATGTGCTCGGGCTCTATCAAAGCATCTAGCAAAGTCGTTCAGAGAAGAATAAATGTAGAAAAACTAGATAGGGACTGAAAGATTTTTATGAATAAGTGTAATTTGTGTAAGTGACCCCACATACTAAAAAGCAAAACGACCCTTTGTTTACCCATTGAAAAATCACAAGCTCAATCACTGCTGAGTGTATTCAGATCATATTATTAAAATCACAGTGTATGATATATATACTTGGGACTGAACAAGCTAAAATACAGCTGAACACTCACAAGGCCTACGTGCTGATTGCATGAATGCATATTTCACTTTCCACTTGCCACTGATGACCCCCCGGTCATCACTTGATGAATTCTAGCGCCTGCAGTGGAGGCCAGTCTGTCATCAGACACGCGTTCAAAGACAAAGCTAACAGGGGGATTAGTTTCAAGAGAATATTGTGTGTAATTTTTGTACGTGATCGCCGCGCTGCCACACCGTTCGCTTGGTCTCGAGCCAAAGCACGGGTCACACCCAGGACGGTGTCACATTTTGTCAAGGGTCCTTAAATATGAAATAAGGTAATCCTAAAAGACGTAAACCTTTCCCCTTTTTCGTCCAGTGGAACTGTGCGCAAAGGTTGCCATCTGGCTTAAAATAACTCAATAACATTATGATTATGGATCCACTTTTAGGGAGAACTACTGTAGAGAAGTACGACAAAGTCTTTTCAAGATCAAACTCATCAAATATGGAAGAGATTCAATAAAGTCCAAGACCCTGTATCCTCATTTTCTTGGCCAAATTGACTTTTTACTGTATTTACAGCACAAACTGCAAAGCGAAAGAAGTTCACTTTTGATTTCCTAGTTGAGGGTTGATTATTCAATTCATGGGGGGGCGGGTCGAGATGGGATGTCGTCAGATTAGATGAGATAAGATGAGATGATTATGTTTACTCGGCCTCGAAATGTTGTGATGAAGCAGTTCGACAGGGAGGGTTAGCGCCTCTCATGTGGGTAAACTCTTCGCTGTTAAAACAGGGGATTTCACACAGCCGTACGAATCTCTGCCGCAGCCCAAAAAACATGATTAGAGAGTGACACGATGCAAATCCTTTACAAATGCCCGCCACGACTGTATCTTCGGCAATCAGTTTCCCATTCCCCCCCTGTGTGTAAGCGGGTGAAAAGATTCAACGGCAACAAAAAATACAAGCCAGTGTACGTTTGGAAGTGAACGTCTCTTCGGATTAACGACATTATCTTTGGACAAACCGAACCTTGCTTCATATGGTGCCTAACTACTGTATTTTCAATGCTCTCTCAACCTCAACCCCCCTCACTCTCTGGTGTCAGCCTTGTAATGTTGGTATGCCGGGGTTGAGGGTGCAACGCAGGAGAGGTCACATCTAACTGTTACCTCACATGTAGGCGCACGGCAGCTAACCTTCGGATCAATTTACCATTTATTCTCCCCTCTCTGTGCGTGCATGTGTGTCCGAATGTGCAAAAACCTCCTCCAGCCCGTCCCTGCTTCCGGGAATAGAGAGGTGTATGTGACTATCAGGGTGCGTTACATGCCTCTCCAGTTGCTTTTGTTAACAGTGTCCTCGTGGGAACACGCTGGCCCTCCCCCCAGCTGATTTAGAGGCCTGTCAAGCACGTCTGCGGTGCAGGTCGGTGTCAGGGGGCCAAGCGATGTCAAGTCCCCGGAAGGAAAACGACACAAGCAAGTAAGAACCTCCCGTTTGGTTTCCTGTCGAGTCAAGCTCTTGCAGCACTAACACCCAGTTGTTTAAATGCAAAGTGAACGGGGAGGAGGACAGGCTGCAGGCTGTAGGTTTTATGTGGGAGTTGACAGCTGATGGGTTCATCATTTGTTAAGAGTCCCCTTAGAACAGCAGTTATAAATAAATACCTGGAGTACAGCCTGTGAGTTTGGAGGTGTCAGGAAAACTATGTTATTTTCTCTTCACAACCAAAAAAGGCACACCGAGTTCTAAGAGATGCTGACTTAAGTTATTATACCCCGTGAGCCTCAGAGTGGGTAGTTCTCCTAATGGAATGCAGTACCCACACGGACGGGTTGACTGCTACAATGCTGGGTTGTCCACCTTGATTTTCAAAAGGGTTATTTTTTCAAGGATTCTCGAACATTATATATATCTCAGCCAAGGCCACGTAGCAAGGGCACAAGCATATGGAAATGAGGAGAGACATGAGCATTGATCAAAGGAGGAGTGTATATTTGCCTTGGAGTCGGGTTGCTGGTGTTTGTGCGGAACTCTGCAAACTTTGTGGAAAACTACAACAAAGAGCAGATGTCAGATGCAGTTATTTTCACGGATGTCAACTGGCCAGCCGTCTTGGGTATTAAAAAATCGAAACCTCAGCATTTATTGAAAAATTTTTCAATGGATACATCAAAAATACGGTTTGATGTATTATTTAGCACAATGGCTTTGAAATGTGCCCTCTTTATTGTCTGATATTTCTCCGGCCAGACACTTTGAAAAGAGCTGGTGGAAATCTTCTATCGGGCAACAGACGATCACATTCAGGGAACATTCTTGAAACTACTGTTACACACTGCTATAAATAGAGTAACTTACATCGATAGAATCCTTAAATGTGCTTTTCAAAATGTAGTTAACTATTGTTGTGTGTGTTTATATATTAATGAAAGGTATAATATCAGAGTTCGGAGGGAGGCTGGTTTGCCACGGGTGGTTTATTTCTTTCACAATCATTGAAACTTGGCATTGATTCAGCCTCACCATTATTTTTCAATTTGCTTTGGAGCATTCTTTCAAATGCCCTCAAGGACAGCTGCATTATGCTCTTTTTGACTGATTACATTCTTAAAGTTCAAGTAGACATGCTCAAAACATTCCCAAACAGTCGTCTAACGACGTTTGCGACAGTCTTCATATTTCACATGACCCTCGTGTTGTGGGTCGTTGTCCCATTTTGAATTGTTTTAGCTCCTCCAAAATTCACTAAATTTTTCTGTTGTTTTCAATTTTAGGGTTTTCTTTTTGGCTTTGTGACTGAAATGGGTGAAAAGAAAGAAACTGGTTAATTTGGATTAAGAGCAGCGGACTTTGAGGTCATCCCTGCCCATGGCATCTTTCAACCATCCGAGGTGACAAGCAAGGTGCTAAGGTGGATCCAGGCTAATGTCTGGTCGAAGGAGAAGGAAATACAGTACAAATGGGACTCTGGCCAAACAATGTGAAATCAGAGACTGTTGTGCCCACATTTTTTTTCAGAGACCTGTCTCCAGCACGACATCTTGGATCGAGCTGTTGTACTCAACGGACCAACTGTGATCAAGGCCGACAGGAGAGGTGGACTCTGTGTTTATAACACCGATGATGGTGCTCACACTCAGTCAAAGTGGCTGGACAGTGTTTCCCTGATGCTGAACTTTATGGTTCATATAATCCCGATCTTGCTGCTGCTTACAATTACAGCAAATTCAAAAGATGCACTTTGTATTTATGTATATTTGTGTATAAAAACTCTATTTATATATTCTTGTTTTGTGTAGCATTAAGGATTTTCAGAACTTTCATTTCATTATGCAACCCTGTGTTGTATACCAATAAATGACCTTGTACCTTCTAGTTCATCTCGGTCCGAGAGGCCAAACCTTCATTTTCGAGTTCAAAGAAACCTACTACTACTACTACTACTACTACTTCTTAGAGAAAGGTACAGACCTTCAAAGTCATGTTATTTTACATTGTGAAGAGCATTGTGAAGGAATTCATCATTTGAAAATGAAGTCGAGCCATGTCACGTTATGTTGCCTGGTGCAGCTGGCCATCAGTACCTCTACAGGAGGACCTAAATTGCCACTCATCACATGGAGCCTTAGGTCTACATGCTGGGTCAGTATAAGCGAGAGTCTCTCTGGCCCATATAATGCAGTAAGGTCAGCTGAAGTCCAACCAGCCGCTGAGCTGATTGAGGTGGTTATATATAGATAGCATTGGCAAGCTAACTCAGACAGGGGACCAGGCCGGGGCTCTGTCACAAGGCCTGATATGATTTAGTGAAAGATCTTTCATCTAAAATCAGCCAATGGTGTAATGCAGCCACCCGCTTTCCATGACACAAACCAGAACAATATTCCCCCGGAGGGTTGAGGAGATGAAGTGAATCAATTCAAAAATAAATGGAGGATGATGAGAAATTAATTGTGGTTGCACGAGAATAGCGGAGCAGAGAGTTTAAGAGGCAGATCTCAAAAGCAGGGCAGCAGGGGGCATGATGAGGGGGGTCAACCATTTACCTCTGTGACTCCGGGGGAACATGCCTGCGGGATTCAGGGTACATGATCTGAATAGCCCAGTATTTTGGAAGTTGTTAATGCGAGTGGGGCTATTCAGCGTATGTGAGCCGAGGGTTTTCTGCGGAGAGGTGCTGTGTGACCAGCTTTTCAATGTCACGGGCAAGTGTCAAATGAATATCACTAAGTGCCAAGGCGGCAAAGTGACATTCCTTTTGTACTGGCTCTTATTCTTGACAGGACAAATCATTTGTTTAAATTATAGATAATGGATAATGTATTCACTAAACAGCATCCACTGTGGCCACGGGCGACTTTCAGAAAATTATAGTTAATGCTAAAGACAGCAAACAGACTCAATAATGTCAGTTAAAGACCAAGACATCACTTAAGCTAACATTAGCTACCATAAGCTAAGGGTCATACTAGACCAAGTAAGGCTGTAGCAGCAAACATTTTATATCTTCTTAATAAATGACAATGAAGCTTTGATTGATTGATAAATCTTTACATCTCTAGCTGTGTTCGGACACAAGGTTTTTTTTTTTTTTGTAAAGGCAGCTCATGCATGCAAAATGCCTGGGATGAAACCAAATGATGCAATGATGATGAAGTAGTAGCCAATCACAGCCGAGTATGACAGGGCTGTTATGGGAAGAAAAAAAAAAAAATCCACCCACACACAGTGTTGGTTTGTCCGTAGCTTGCTTGTTCACAACTAATGTCTGAATATTTTTTCATTGAGTATTCAGGCCAAATAAACACAAATTGTTCAGTTGTCAAATTGGTGCGAATGACGCAAAATGAACTCTCCCTTCACTTCCTACGCTTTGAGGTTGAACTACGCTTTGAGGTTTTTCAAATTAATCAAAGTTAAAGATCGTAGATTATAAGTATTTTTAGGAGGCTGTCACTTGAAGTCCCACCTGCGGTCGCTTAAATCACACCAAAACATTAAAAAGTTGACAAAGTCACTTGAATTCAAAAGCTAGGCTATGAAACCTTTAAAATAATTAAAAACAGAGCCTTCCCCTGCACGGAACCAGCCGGATATGCACTATAAGCAAAATGTCTTCAACTGCTAAAATCGAGTTGTGGATGTAGAAGAAGGAAGCAGCTTTCATGAAGAGAAGTGTGCCTTAAGTCATATATATATATAAAAAAAAAGAAAGCTGCACTTTTTGATACATACGAGTATTCACAGGTTTCTCTTGTCTCGTGAATTGAAAGATAAGTGGAGGCGCAATCTGAAATTCGCTGTAACCTCTTTTTTATTTTGACTTTTTGATTGAAAATGCATTTTCATCTACGACTGAGGCAAACGCTGGGTATGTTTTATACTGCACTTAAGTCTCGTCTCGGTCTTTCTCACCAGTTTGTCTCACAGAAGGGCTCTTTGTTTCTTTTCTGACTGATTGGCTTCCTTGTAATAAAAAAATGGAAAGACATTCATTGTGCTTGATCCTCAGACTGCGGACACGCGCTCAGCACTTGTGAGTGAGTGGGGGAGGCGAAATTCAATTCATGTGCGACTCATGCAAATGAAAATGGAAGAAGAAACAAAGAGGGAAACAGCAGTGCATAACCAATGAAGACTTTAGACGGGCTGTAATACTGGGTACTGTAAAGCTGGGTAATGAAAAGACAGCCTCCATCCCCGACATTAAATTAAAGTCCATTACGCACCACATGCCAGACGACGAGCAGACACATGCAATCCTTTGGTTTGATAATTAGAAAAAAAAAAAAAGAATAACTACCTTTCAATCCGATCATTCAATAAATAAAATGATGACTGTGTGTGTGTGTGTGTGTGTGTGTGTGAGGGTGTGTGCCGTGTAAACCATGCACAAGGTACTGGCAGAGGAGGTGGAGGAGAGGTGTATGTCTCTAAATGCCAGGGATGATTAATTAACTTAAGCTACATCTGTCATCCATGCTGCTCATAGTTAGCTTAGTAAACAGACTTTCAGTGGTAATCCCCGTTCGCTCAGTACAAATAGGTAGGATTGCGGAAATGAAGACCTCTGAGGCAGCAAGCCAAAAGATTAAATGTGACTCGGGAGTTAAGATTGACTGAATGGACTTCTTACAGTTCAGTGACACTGATTGCTGGAGCCAAAGAGAAAGGTTTGCCTTAGATGTTTATTTTCGTGATCTGGATTGGGTAGAAGTGGGCAGGCTACATGTAGAAAGAGGTTAAACATAATAGATAAATAAAAAAAAAAAGACCAGGCCTTTTTCCTTTTTCTTTCCTTTTATCTGAGGTTTTGGAGCAGCCTGGTCAGTATTCAGGCTTCATGTCCACACGCTGCCCGGATAAGTCCTTAACTGTGACTGCTGAACCGGAGGGCAAATGAGGGCATTACTGTACATGACCAGGCGGTTGAAAGAACCTTCCCTGAATATATACTTTTATATGTCAGTCGAGCCGGAGAGCAGAAGGAAGCCTTTCATGTTGTGAAGGTTTCACACGTCGGAATGAATAAGAATGAGAAAAAGCGAGAAGTTTCGGTGAGGAGGAGGACAGCTCGACTGGTTTGTTTTTGAAAAGTAAAAACTCCCTCTTCTGTGTGCTCAAAGGCCAGAGAGCACATTGATGTAATCATGCCTCGTCTGTTTCCTCCTCATGACCAGAAAGCCTCCTGATTTCTCAGTAGAAGTTACATCAGAACACAACTTTCCCATGATCGTAATAGGATAAAGGAAATGACCTTTTTTCCATGTCCTCTCCCGTCTTTGTTTGTGCATTTTTCCAAAATTCAAAAATGTCACAGATAAAGACATTGGCTGGCAGCCTGGTGTGATGAAAGGCCTTCCATTTTTATCTTTTCTAGCCAAACACCAAACACCTGCTCTGCTCTCTCCATGGACACACGCTGACTTAATCTTTCAGAGTTTAAGAGCGAAAAGATCTGCGCAGACCCCACAAGCTAATGTGCCTTTTTCAGAGTGATCCAACAATGAGAATGCTAATTCTACAAATTGATGGCAGAAAAGCCGATTTTCTGCTGCACTTTGCTCCCGTCGTCGGTAGGAAACATAAAACACCAGAAAAGGCTGCAGAGAAAATGACTGATTTGACCTCTTTGCAAACTTATGAAGAAATAATGCTTCATTAAGTTGAGTGGTTCCACACTATTTTCCACAGCGGTCTCGCCCTCGCTCTTCCTCTCTCCCAAGTCGCAGAATCACTCCTCCAAAGGCAATAATCACTTCAGTTTGCAGTGCTTTCCATTATGATCCTCCTTGAAAGGTTAAGCTGCCTCCCCTGTGTCACCTCACGAGAGAGTGCCCATAATGATGGAGCTGGGCCTTTCAAATTATCTGATCGTCTCCGTGCTCTTCGTGCGGCCAATCCCATGTAATCTAGCATGAACGCAACACGGGCAGGAAGGCTTTCAACATCAGTGTCCCGCTGCCAGAGACGGAGACAGTGAACGAGGCTGCCAGAGAGTGAGGCATGTTGAGATAGAACTGTAAGAATATCAGGCGATGGCGATTAGTCACGCATTTCCATCTGTGTGTTTAGAATGATGTCAGAGAGAATTCTCATTAAATCCGATATCAATACGTGACTGGGGCGTTTGTGTATTCACCGAGAACGGACGGAAAAAGTGCAGAGCAAATACTGCAGTCTAAGGTTTTTCGCTGCCAGAAAAAATCGGCTTCATCGGGCGCTGCGTTTCTATCACAAAAGCACAGGTGTTTTAAAGAATTACTCGTCGTGTACCTGTTGAAACACGACCAGCTACCTGAACTGCCGATAATATAATTAATAACATATTCAAAAGGAACATTAACATTAAATCGCCAAAACATCCGCCGCCCGACAGATGCTGCTGAATAATTCAAAGCGTGCACGTCACACTTTAGCGACGCCAGTGCCGTCTTTCGAGCAAGTTTTCATTTAATTCCTTCAAAGTAAACACTGAGACATTAATTTTAATTATGGCAGTAATAATTTTGTGGTTTTCTACAAAACAAAACACAATAAATATTTTGCTCACAGCAATCTAATGCACCACAAAGCAACACATCTTTGAAGGAAATGAGGAGCAGATCTGCTTGCAGAACACACACTCTTGGCTCTTATTCCCGCTGTGCTGCTGAATGATTGAATGCTGTGATGTTTTGTCAGTGCTTGCAGAATTTAACCCCCCCGACACATGCTCTCCTCAGCACCATTAAAACAAAGATTTTCCTGAGGCGCTATCGCTGCACTGGCCTGGCAAAAGAGTGTTAGCCCTGTAGCCTGTTTGAGCGAAGACAGTGACACAGAGTGGGGAGAATGAAGAGAGGCTAAAGAAATGGTTGTTTTCATTGCCTTCATGTAATCTTTTTTAACTGCAGCCCATCTCCATTTCTGGAGACTATAGATAAATGTAAGGCAAACTCATTCCCCAATGAAACTGGTACAATCTGTGTGTGTGGGGGAGGGGGGGAGGAGCCATAAAAACTCCCAAATCTCCATCACAACAAAGAGGCTTCAAAATTGGATTTGTGTAGTGCAGGTGCTGAGGGCAGAGGACAGAGATTACACAGTGAGAAGTACTTAACATGTGCAATTACTGTGGAACCTGAGCACTATTGTGGCGATTCGGTGTGCGTGTGTGTGTGTGTGTGTGTGTGTGTGTGTGTGTGATGGAGTTTAATGCGGCTTCTCGAGCAAACCAGGCAAGAAGTCGCTACTTATGGACTCAACAGAAATTCTTGCTCAGAGAGGATGATTTAGTGTGCATCGCTGCTCGCTGTCCAGGTACGGGGAGTGCGCAGGAGTGGGAGGACCGTATTTGACACTGCCAGCCAATAATTTCATAGAAGTACTTACTAAAAATGGAACAATATTAAGCTTCTGAAAGACTCTGAACCATTGAAACTGTTTAGAAGTTGAAATGTCTTTGTGCGTGAATATTTAGCAGCTGACCGTGCAGCTTTTTTCACCGCCATCCAGCAACTGTTACATTCACATTTAACCAAAGTGAATACAAATGTAACTGGAGCCGTTGTGTTATATTTATTATTAAGTGATATAAAGTGCAGTATCCCAACAGTAGTCATGTAGTAAAAGATGAATAGTTTTTTCTGGTGTCCCTGCCCACTCCATGAAGAGGCGATAAAGGAGAGGGAGGGGATTGCTGACTTGGGCGGCTGTAGCTCAGGAGGCGGGTCGTCTTGTAATCGGAAGGTCGCTGGTTCAAATCCCGGCTCTCCCTAGCTGCATGCCATAGTGTCCTTGAGTAAGATACTGAACCCCAAATTGCTCCTGATGGGCAGTTGGCGCCTTGCATGGCAGCATCTGTCATCAGTGTGTGTGTGCGTGTGTGTGTGAATGAGTGAATATGACAAGTGCTGTAAAGCGCTTTGAGTAGTCAGTAGACTAGAAAAGCGCCATAGAATTTCAAGTCCATTTAACTGCAAGATGGACAGGACATTAGCTTGAGACTGAAGTTGACTGTTTGACTCATCCTCTGTTCGTCTCAGTCCTTCATTAGCTTTAAGCCATTAGCTCCATAGCTATCAGCCTCCTTAGTCACGTTCACAGGACTCTGCTGCACCAGGAGCTGCTGACAGCCAACCAGCTCTCCTCCTGCTGATTCTTACACAGAAGAAACATGAAAAACATGTTGATACTTGATATTGATACATACCCATACCCATCGTATTTTTCACGGGAGTAACCGGCCAGAAATGTTATGATAATGACTTTGGTAACCGCATGAGAGGAAGTGCTCCGTTATAGTCAGTGATGGGTTCGGTTTGTTACTTGTCCCAGGGAAGAGCTTTGTTCGTCCCAAACACATTTTCTATCAGCCACGGGACCGTGGGACACCATTAGTCTCGAGCTCTGTTACCATGTGCCAAAACAAAAACCTAAGTAATAATTTTCCAAACAAGTATACAAAATGTCCCCTAGCATGAGAATGACCCATTACAGGTGACGCTGGAGTGACTCCAGCTATGTGACAGAGATGCAGAGGATTCATTCTGTAGTGCTGGACCTGGAGTGAGCCCTGATATTTGCTTTAACAGCAGAGTTAATGCCATTGTCTGAAGCAGAGTGTTGTCTCATTTCGTTGGGACGCCGCTAACAATGTGACAGCTGATCTGAGTTCAGGAGCAGACTCTCATTACCCTTTTGAAACGGGTTAATTGCCCCGGCCTGTTGCTATAGTGTCAAATGCTGCGAGAGGAGATGAAGTGTGTTGTTAATAGCCACGCAACCAGAGCAAGGTCAGAAATAGGCCTTTGACAAAAAAAAAAAAAAAAAGAAGATTAATGTGCTAAAATATGTACATGACCTTAAGGAAATGTAGTTCACAGTCAAAATACTGATCCCGTGTCAGAGTTAGTTGTTTTTCTGAGGTGGGATTCCAGCTCCTGGAGTCGGAGAGGCAGCCCCTGTGCACCGCGGCTTAACTGGCTCCTTGCCTCGTGGTGGCTGCCGCGACGGAGTGCAGGTCCCCCCCAATGTGAGGCCGGACCTATTAGGAGAAAAAAGGGAGCCCTCGTGATTGACGAGTTGCTCCACTTCATACATCAGGCCTGGCACGTTGAGGCCTGACACTGCCATATCCCTCCCATGTGGCCCGGGCTGCTACACCCCTGAGCTATATTTGCGAGCTGACATTAATGCCTCGCTCTTCCCTGACTTCTCTAAGCCTCCCTCTCTCC
>OMLP01014729.1:32695-53260 GCA_900302685.1 Spondyliosoma cantharus
GCTAAAACCACAGGATGACTGAGTCAGAGAGAAAGAGTTTGGGTTGGTGACGTGACCCAGACTCCGTGTCTCCGTTAGCAAATGTCGGGGGCACATGAAATCCTAGACGCGGACAGAGGATAGAGGTTGATTATTAAACAGGAGTCGTCGACAGAGCCGTGTGACAATCTGGTCGGAGGACTAAATGCTCACTGAATGTTAAGAAAATACACCGCCAGATGAGAAAACCAGATAAGCAAAGAACAAATAGATGCTTAAAGAGTTTTTAACTGATTCAGGCTGAATCTCTTCTATCTTTGTCATCCAGCGGAGGACACATGAGGGTGTGTCTGTTGAGTAAGAGGTATAAATCAACATAAAAGAGGAACACGTGTTTTTTTGAGCAACAGTTGGCCCGTGGACGACAGTTTTCCAAATTAATTTGTTTTTCTCCATTATGTGCAATCACTGTGTTCCAATCTGGGGCAGAGTGTGTCTGAGTCACAATGAGGTAACGATAATGATAAATGTAGCAAATATAACGCCGATGTTTGTCGATTTTCAAGCAGATGCTAATACACTCCAGGCTCTCTGTACTCCATCATGGCGAGGTCAGCGGTGTTTAACCAGTAATGCGGTGCACATCAGAGAGGAATACAGAGGTATACAAAGCAGACGGACGGCTGGTGATACATCTGACCGAGAAACAGGCCGCTGTAAACACCACTTCCCGACGGCTGCTCACGTAGCTCTAGCGCTTCCTCCTTCGCATTTATATTGTAAACACCTGTCTCCTCTCCGGTCTACCCCTCCCTGCGCTCTCTCCACACAGGGACAGCTCGTCATCCTGTGCAGGCTTCTTGGCTACAGACGCCATCAGTTCTGGCTACATCTCATATTCTATTCAGACACAGAGTCAACCCAGGCTTCATGTGGCCCGGGTAAACAACATCTGACACTTTTTGGCTCCGTCTCCAATCAAAAGCAAAAGGGTGACACAATGCACCGCTTGTACATGAATCTACAATGTAGAGTTTTGATGTGCTGCACAATGGTGCTTTATAATAATGGACTGGGTTAAAGATCTACTGCTTAATTACCTCTGCCGAGGAGGTTGCGTTTTTTGTAGATGTCCGTTTGTTGGTCGGTCAGTTGGTTGGTCAGCAGGATTACACAAAAACTGCTGAACGGATATCTTTGAAACTTGTAAGGAGGATTGGTATCGGTTCATGTTCGTTGATCTTTCAGGGAATGGTTCATGGATGCGGATTTAAAAAATCTGGCGTATTTAAGTGACTGGTATCTATGAGAGAGCCCTAAAGGGGGCTGTTGGGCTTTGGCAGAGTTATGCACTTGACTGACTAGCATTCTAGTATTGTTTACATATTTCAAGCAAAAAAGCTGGAACCAGAGAATGCTTGTATCCTATGCTTGAGAAATTGTTTAATCATTACTTGATTATAATTGTTTAATTATTCTATGGTCACTATTTTAATTGTCTTTTTTTAAAGACTAAGAGTCCAGAAATGCTGGACAGCGGTGCATGTGATGGCTAGCAGGTATAATGTTCACCATCCTCCGTCATAGTATCGTGTGCAACATGCTACAGCTGAGGCTGATGGGAACGTCATTAGTTTCCAGGTATTTGGTCAGAAATGACACCTCAATTTTGACCTGGTCGCTTGAGATGAAAAATCATGGGTGCTGCATCGACTAACAGGCAGATGTTGCTGTTCAAGAAGGAAACATGATTTTCATAAATTAGTCCACCAGCTGATTTAAATGTGTCACCCCATCATGTTTGAATGCAGTAATCTCTACTGTGATTTCTTGATTATTTATGCCACTCTTATTTAGTGATTCATGAGATGATTTACGTGGGAGCTAAAAAAATATACAGTTGACATGAAATGCGCAGTTAAAATTTGCATTTAGATGGATGTTCTTAGTTCAAACATGTCTCTTAAAGACACTGAGGCTATTTGAATATTGAATTTCTACAGTACAAGAGGTTTTTGCGTTCAGTAAGGCTGTAGGCTCTGCAACACTCGAGTGTGTCGAGTGCCATCGTGCATATACAGTATATGAGTGTTTGTCTCCTCGTTAGAGTGTAGCTTGGTCGTGAAATGTTCACACCTTTTGAGAGTCAAGGAGATATGAAAATTTACACAGGACACTCTGATCCCCCACCCACAGAACATTGTTAAAAGACGCACAACAAAGCAATCGCGCTGCAAACAAACATGCACCGAGGAAGAACCGTGATGTTGGGGAAGAGTTGATCCAGGGACTGCGGAGCTAACAAGAAGAGGAAGCGAGACAAACCCAGCACAAGCCACAGCACCGACAAACATGTTGTTTTGCTTAATCCTTGTTTTGGGTGCAGCAGACCTACTGAGAAGAGAAAATATAGTCCAAGAAACCAATGCAGAGGTCCCGTTAGTGAAGAATGTTCTCATAGCTGCTAATCACTGCAGCGGGGAAACAGAAAGATCCCATCTGCAGCCGTGGGCGGCCGTTAATTGAGGAAACAAATCTTTCAGCAAACTGTTCTCCTCAGTCTACACATAATGAAATTCTCCACCTTAAAATTGTTTATTTGACTGCCATGACCTCTCTCACTCTTCATTTCCAGTGTAATGGCAGCCTGCGGTGAGAAGAGTGCGCAGAGCTGTGGATAATATCAGAAGATTCGCCACCATTGCTGAGTGTGGTCCTGCAACAGCGCGTGTTCACTGGAGCCGAGAACCCGGGCCGCTGCTCGCAAGGCGGCACAGAAATTATATCAGTCTCAAGCTATTAATACTCAACCGACAAAGAGAAAGACAAAGCTTTTAAGAGCTTTAATATCTGCAGCAAAGGTTAACCTTTACAAGAAAAGTGTAAAGGTGACGTTGGGTACAGATGGTTAGGGTTAGGGTTCTCATGAAGATGTGACATTTGAGAAGACTGAGTTTTAGCCTGTGGAGTTAACTTTTGCTGGATGATAAGAATGAGAGTTCGGGCAAAATGCAAAATGCTAAACTTTTGCCTAATTGTTTGAAAAATGAGGATGGGAGTGGCAGAGTGAAAATGTATTAAAGGGGTGTGAAGTCATTGGAAAGTTCAGACACAGTAAAGGTGCACACTTTGTCTTAATTTTACTCTTTAATTGCGAAGACATCATCTGGGCTTTGTTGCACTCACAACACCCCGCAAATGTAAAAGAAAGGAAACAGTAAAAAAAAAAAGTCCTTTGAAAGTCGATGACAAACACTCAAACCTCAGGAGGAGCGTGGAGAGATTGAGCCAGACTGCTCACCCTCATAAATCAAAGCACATCATAGACATTTCACCAGCCACTGTTGCAACAGGTGTCTCGCTCCGCCCTCCTCGCTCCTCCCTTTCTTTTGCTTTAGCATGCAAATAACCCTCCTCAGAGTGGGCTTGTTTACTGAGGAATGCCTCTAGATTACGCACGCATTTAAACAAGTGCTGTGCAGGGCGTCTCTCAAGTAGGCTAACCCTCAGATGGATCAAGATACAGTGAGTGTTCAGAGAGCACTCCTCACTGAAAGGCACCAGCGATAAGCATTCTGCTCCATCTCACGCAAGTCTCAAAGTGAAAGGGAAATTTTCAAGTGGAACGCTATCTGCCTGTCCACCTGTCCAACTATGGTAACAACAACAGAGGCGCCGGCTCAGGTATTTTGCTCCCCGGCCCCCTGCAGTCTTGACATGCTTCTAGCATGCCCGTCACCCATCTGCTTTGTCCTCGAACCCAGGTGTTTGGCCTGGATAATGGTGGAGTGACAAGTCTGCTTCACTGCAGTCACACTACACAGGTGATGCATCTGAGAAGCCCCGTCGTTTTGTCACTGTGTCACCGCAGGACAGCTGCCAGCAGATAGCAGGCCTATCTAGTTTAGACAGGAACAAATGAGGCAGAAGATAGAGCTAAAGCTGATCCCTGCCATCAGGACTTATCGCTGTATCCAGAGGCCATTTCGGACTGAGGCCTGCTGATTATATAGCTGCTTCTGTGGCAATATTTGCACCTCGTGTGTACATGTTGAAATGTTTATTTCCCCATTATATGTACAGTACACATATTAAAAAAAAAAATGCCTGAAAGCATGTATCAGTTCAGACTCTGGTTTCTTTCCGTTTCTCTGAGATTATATCAGAGAACATGAGGAGCGGTATTATGAGTACAGCTGCTGATGGGGACCATTTGTTCCTTTTGAGCTGCTTGACTTACCCCCTGTGTGCACTGCACAACCCGTGTGATTGGGTATCTGCAGTATAATGAGTTAGAGTTTATGACATGGGAAAAGCTGGCTCAGGGGAATGTGATTGATGCCACAACCCAGGACCTCTATTGTGTAGCAAGTAGTCTGCAGGAAACAGGGAGACCTCCTTGGTAATCAACCAGACAAGGGGGCAGAGTAGGATGAGGGCTTTCTGATCAATAGAGGTGACAGAGTTCAGCATTGACCTCTGATTGGCAAATTAAATGCCTTGCTGAGATTACTCAATGTTAGATCTTCAAGTGTCTCATTTGCATTCAAATCTCTATCTGTTTTCTTCACCTCGTCTTACTTAACCTCACATCACTTTGTCTGTTGGTAGCTCACCATAAATGACCTGATTTTTCTAAACAAAGTGACACTAATTCGCTTGTAGAGCCCCCATAGTCCTTTGTCAGCTTTAATCACACAGCACTTGGCGCTCTCCCCAAAAGATTAGCCAGATGCCAACTTAAGCTAACTGGAAGACGACAGGAGATGAATTAGTAACAACTGCTAAGAAAGAAAAGAGCAAAGGATGCATCTGCTTTAAAGCCAGTGGCGTGATGCCTTGTTGTTAAAAAATGCAGTATCAAATGCAGCATCGGGGTGTTACACCTCTGATTAGAATGTGGATAGATCACTTGAACCCATTCTTTAGGACTCGGATCACCCACTTAAAGCATACTGGATGTTATCTCTCTTAGCTGTGGCTGCTTGTTATCTCCCCATAGCCTACGAAGAACTGGCCACTTTACCGGTGAGGCTGAGACAAAGGCAAAACGCACTGCACTGTGAAAAAAAGGCAGCCTACTTTACTTCCCATCCTCACTCAAGGACACTTTTGTATGATGTGCCTTACTAAAAAGATCAAGCCAAACTCAGATATACACCGATCAGACACATCATTAAAAACACTGACAGATGAGTTGAACAACATTGATCCCCTCCATACAATGCAATGCTCTGCTGGGAAACGTAGGTCCTGGCATTCATGTGGATTCCACTTGACACGAGTCACCCACTCACCATCGCAATGTACTGTACACCCCCAATGGCAACGGTGCTTTCCAATGACAGTGGTGGTGCCCCGGCAGGACAATGCTCCCTGCCACACCATAACAACCGCTCACCAATTTCCCGCTGAATGTGACAAAGAGCTGAAGGCGTTGACCTGGCCTCCAAATTGCCCAGCTCCCAATCCTGTTAAGCAAGTCCGACCCATGGTTTGGACGTCTTACGGATGCTCGATCAGATTGGGATCCCAGGAGTTTGGAGGCCAGGTTGACACCTTCAGTCACTTTCTTGGGGCCATTCCTGAGCAGTTTCCACAGTGGCAGGGAGCATTGCAATCAGGGAGCGCTGGGTGCTATGAGGACTTGGATCTACAATGGTGTTTGGGCGGATGGTTCATGTCAAGTGGCATCCACATGAATGCCAGGATCCACAATTTCTCTGGAGGACCATTTTATTGAAATTAGATGATCACTGTTATTCACTTCACCTGTCAGTGGTTTTATTGTTATGGCTGATTGGTGTATTATCACACTGACAACAATAATTGGTTGGATGCAGTTTGCTAAGCTAGTAGGGGAGATCTGTCAGTGACTGAGAGTACCAAAGCAAAGCCACTAACCACGAGCCTCTCTCCGTGTTCAGAGGTGCAAAACAGCAAATGCAGCATTTAAATGTACATGAATCCAAAGCTGTGTGTATGAATATACATGGGCTACACTTTCCTGACCTTGACTGCCTTCTTAGTACACTGGAAGTCAAGTGGATGCATTATGCAGACACACAAAAATGTTGACATACTCGCTCATACTCTCATGAAATGCCCCCACACTCACCATCCTCACTAACACAACAAGTGCTGTGAATCTCTGTGGACACAACAGCCTGCATCCGAGATGGACTCCCATATAATGAAGATCTGGATCCCTGCCGCTGCACTCCCTCCGTCTTCCTGTAACCAGCACTGATGCAGAGTGAAACTGCTTCAAAGCATATTGATGTTTTGTTTTCTCGTCCTTACCAGAGCACATCCTCTGCAAATAAAATTGTCTTTGAATGAAGTTATTCTCGTCTCACCAGTGAAAATAGAAACTGCTGATCATCACAAAGGAACGCTATGGGCGATAAAGCTGACCGCCCACCACAGTTAATATGAAGAACAGCCGGATTCCTCCGCCACAGTGCGTTCCGAGGATACTGGATCTGCAGCTAAACCAGGCTAATAAAGCCATTCTCATTTAGGGCAGCATGAAATGTGATTGCTTTTGAGGAAGATGTGTCAGTATAATCACAGCTGGGGCCCTCTTGTGACTCATCCACAATACACCTCTGCATGTTTCCACCTTTAAAATTAAAAAGATGCCGTCAGATAAATGATCAGGTTGATGTATTTTTCCTAGATGTTATAATTGGTTATCGGTAGTTTGCATCCATCACAGGTGTGATCCACAGCTTCATGGACCCTGTCAGCCAATTCTGGATAAAGAATGACAGACTGCAGAGGAAGTCCTTCATCTTTCTAACTGACTATGGAAGAAATGAAGATAGACTGAGAACATGCTGCAGGACAGTATTTTCCCCCCCTCACATCTATTTTGCAAGGTAAGCACTTCCATGAAAAATGAGCTACAGTGGGATGGGAGGGGCTTTTGAAGACAGAAGAACACTCTCCTACTAAAGCAAACAGAGACGTGCTTTTATGTGCCAATTACTGGCCTCTCAATAATATTGATGGACGCCGGCAAAAAAACCACAGCAGCCTTCACATGTGAGATGAGGGCTTCCGCTCTCCTAGTCTTTGTCGCACGAGTCCTCTCCTGAGCTGTTGTTTGATTCTGCTGCTCACATTAAATGTCTGCTACATCCTGCACAGCCGTACATCAGAATACAGATACATTACTGTGTGTATATGGTCACTGAATACACTGCAAAATAGTTAGAGGCCCGCTCTGGCTGGCTGTATACATGAATAATCTATATACAGACACAATCGGGTGCAAGACAAATGAATAATGAAGCCCGGCACGGCATCGCAGAATTTTAAATCACATGCGTTATAGGCGAATAATGCAGAAAATGAACCCAAACACTATGGTATGTTCTTAGCACAGCTAATGGGGGCTGGGGAGTTCAAAGCTGTCAGAGGAAAGCGGCAACTTACTTGTTTAGCGAGCATTTAATTCTTCTGTCTGACTGCTTCTCTCTGGGTACACCTGTGCTCACTTCTGTTCTGTTCATCAAACGCTCATTTATTTATGTCTGTGTTTTGAAAAAACCTGGTTAAGGCAATATGACTGCAGTTGTATAATTTGGCGATTGGGTATTTCACTGATGCTAATTCTGCATTCACATGGATTGAAGCAGCACCTTCCAGACAGCACGGGACAAACAAACAAACATTGGGGTGGAAAGGTGACCAAACTATACATGCATGATGGTATGTTGCTATGGTGATGAATGAAAAATAAAATATATTCAATTAAATTATATTTTTTATTAGTTATGTGATCATTCCCGTAATGCAGCCTTCTTTGTCCAACACTTTGTGAGGCTTTTGTGTAGAGCCTTGGCCTTGCGTTGGATTATTTTCAAACGTAGTTTATCGGTTAATCAGTCATGTATGAAATATTGTGAAAACTGGCAAAGGGGAGCTTCTTGAAAGTCCCATATGAAGGCCATTACATGGTGTAAAACTTGACAATAGATAAAAAACTTCCAACTTTTCTCTGCAACTCTTAAAGAGCACTGCGATTTCCACCTAACAAGCTTCTGTTCTGAATTCGAACTGTTTGGACTGCTGTCAAGTTCAGATGGTAGAGAAGTTTTGAGATCAGAAGCTACATTCATCTGAACGACATTAGGAAGATGCCAAGTTGATCTCGGTAAGGCAGATCATTTTTTCTTGTTAATCATAGCCGTTTCCATTGTGTTTTTTTGGAGCCAAAAGTAACTATATTTGGACAAGAGAGCGGAGCTGGGTAGGATGTCCTGATTGGATCTGACTGAGAACCTGAGGGCATGCCATGGTTGGGACTTGACAATCGCAAGGAAGCAACACCCTCAAGCAAACCTGCGTTGTTGTCTATTTTACACTAAATGGGACCATAATTTACAAATTGAACGTCATGCTGTATTGAAGAAAACTTGAAACTAGAGACTGAAGGCATTACGTTGTTAGGAAACTTTTTAACGAGGTTATAAAACAAGTGAGAAGTCGGGTCATTTTTACATAAGCTTACATACAATCAGAATCCTTTTTGAAACCAGCAGAGTTGCCCCCTGCTAGCGTCCGGCTTATTGGCTAATCAATGCTGGGCCCAGGTCTCAATTTTAGGCCCCCTGCAGAGGTTGGGTGTGGATGACAGATGCAGCTGTGACCAAGTACAACACACTGCATTGGATCATGGCCAACTGTGATGCTGCACGTAATCAGAGGTGCAAATGATCCACAAAGGCCAGTATCTCTTCGTCATAAAAGATTTAGTTGCTCTTTAATCAAGTGTGAGCATTCACCTGATGAAAACACACAGTTAATGGAGTGCAGCAAAT
Organism: Spondyliosoma cantharus; assembly: GCA_900302685.1. NCBI lineage: Eukaryota > Metazoa > Chordata > Actinopteri > Spariformes > Sparidae > Spondyliosoma > Spondyliosoma cantharus. The sequence goes on from OMLP01014729.1 coordinate 41,506, forward strand.
TATGGGCCAAAAAGTGGCAATTTATCAAACAGACCCGTCACCTAGCTGAAACAGAGGTCAGGAAAACACGCTGGTAACTCCACACTGTTCTCTAGTTTGCTGTTTTGCTAAAATGAAATAGACCAAATGATTTTCAAGTTTGTCCCCAGGAGTAAAACCAAACTGACATGATGTGGATGTCAGGGATGGAGAGGGAGGGATGTGAGAGCGACAGTGATTCACTTCTCTGGGAGCTGTCATTGAACATCAATGTGTTCACCTCTCTTGCTCTTGCAAAGAGGTCCCTCCCTCCCCTCCCTGCCTGCCTTCATGCTTCGCTTCTTCCCACCCTGGAAAAGGACAGCAATTTTGATCCGCCAGACTGTCCTCTCAGAAGGGGACTGGGGAGAAAAAATCTGGCCGGCCCCATCTGTCCCACTTTACTTGTGAACTGTGCCCAAGAAAAGAGCGCGCGACCAGCGTGAGCAAGCTCAAAACTGTGTCATGATGGAGATCTAACATGACAACAAGCCAACCCTGAAATAGCAGAAATGTGTATGAAATGGAAGGGGCATTAATGGGCTGACCCCACAACATGCTGCTGAAATTATCACCGGACCAAACACGGTGATGGGGATTTGTCTCACCACGCTGCTCTGGCAAGTGCACATGCAGGCACAAGGTGTCTGCTTATAATTACTGTGGCTCACTATGGATGAATGAGATCATTCATTGAGGGTGGTGATAACACCATAATCAACTTCTCAAATAAGACTTCTCTTCCTAACCCCGGTCTGCCCACACTGAGCTCCACTGTGACTCACTCTTTTGTATTCCGCTGCCATCCCGAGTCACCCATTACTGAAGCCTGGGTGGCTTAATAAAAGAAATGGAGACATCTGTGCAGAAAAAATCCCCACCGACAGGGACTACAAATGACACATGGCGAGTGAGGGGGTCCTGATCTTTAATTAAGAATTCTCTAGCAAATGGATAGAATTGTGCACTGACACATTTATCCATTTGAAGCATATTTCATTAACTGCATTAGACTTTATAAGAGCTAGACTTTATTAGACATAAAGCTTTAAGATGTTTTTTAATGCTGGTAAGAATGTCGTTTTATGTCTCTGCAGCAGAAAGACAGATTTGAATTTTTTTTTAATTGGTGCAACATGACAAGAGAAAACAGACCAAAAGGGCTGTGGTATTCTTTTTTTGCTAAAAAGGTAGAAAACCCACAATGACCAGAACGCACTGTGCCGCACCTGACCAATAATAGCTCCTGCCTGAGGTGCATTTATTGAAACGCTGTCGCAGATATGGATATTTTTATCAAAACATTTGGTACAATGGAATGATGGCACTTTATGCACATTGTTCATCCCAACTGGTGTCAAATTCTGTGAAACTGACACCACAATGTAGTGAATAAATACATTAGTACGCTAGTAATTTGGGCGGCAATAGCTCAGTCCGTAGGGACTTGGCTTGGGGACTCAAAGGTCGCCGGTTCAAGTCCCACTCGGACCAAAAAAAGAATGCCCATTCACATCCTGGGCATTGCCGAGGTGCCCTTGAGCAAGGCACTGACCCCTTATGCTGCTCTAAGCGTGGCAGCCCCTTCGCTCATCTCCTCTACACTGTGTGTATGTGAGTGGAAAAAAGAATATCCCAATTTGGGATTAAAATAGTATATAATAATAAAAAAAAAAATAGTCAAGTATGTCTTCAGTTAGAACGATAACTAACTAACTGAATCATGATGTATCAGCATCAATTATTGCAGAATTGTTGTATTGTGATGCTGTTGTTACTGGGGCAACGCATCGTGAGTTACTCTGTGATTCTCACCTCTATTAGTTGGATCTGAGTTGGGTGGATCTGGCTCCTGACTCCTCAGCAATGCATCTTGGCAATGCACACGGACCGGAATAAGACATGCATTTCAATTCAGATAAAAAGGCTTAAACAATTTGGCAACATTCCCAAATAATTTCACAGGTTATACTTCTATTATGCATGCGCACGGTTTCATAACGGTTGTAACGTGATGTCATCAGCTCATCCCACCAGCACACTTTAAAAAAATGCGAGTTTTATGTCTGATGTTTGAATAACCTCACCCTTCATGGTAATCCCTTGTAAAAGCAAGATATCCTCCTCTTCCATGTCTATTCAAAGTTAATCTATAGCTGTGCGAAAATCCACTGAAACTGTCCACATCCATCAATGTAACAACCCAACTGGTTGATATGTTTTCTGGTTTGGCTGTGATAAAGCAGACAATTGGCTTTTTTGGGGGATGGGGTGAGATATGTGACATACAACCTCCAAAGTCTATTTTGTAACACTGTAAGTGGTTTGTCTCGTGTCTTATACCTGCTCTGGTATGAACAACAACGCTACTGTACATTCAAGCAGAAGTCCGTCAGATGGTACGAAAAGCTTAGTTGACCTTTGTTTCATGGTCATATACCAACCACATCTTAAAAAATCTGTTTGAAAATCGGCCGCTTGCCTTTAATGCATGTGGGCTCGACGCAAATAGTTGCATTTTTTTGTGAGCTGTTCAATTTAAACAACTCGAATTTTGAGACAGAGGGATTTACAATACGGACGCAAACACCCCTAACCTGAACATTCGTCATTTCAGGTGCAATTACTGACAACCGACAGCGTTTGCCTTCTTTGCACTTTCTCCCTTGCAATAAAACTGTCAAAATCTCTCTCAAAAGCAACATCTGAGACATCCTTCTCTGCCCCAGATAGAAAAACCAAAGCGATGCAACGAGGCTGGTTTTAACATGCTTCCCTTTTATATAATGCTGCGGGCAACCAGACTGCTTCAGAGTTCTGATTTCGAGGACACTAAAAACCCTGATATCTTCCGAAACAGAGCAGATGCACAGAGCAAATGCTCTTTCATGTCTGGCAACAACACTGGTGATTGTAAGTGTGTGTAACATAAACAAGCAGAACCATTTGCTTTTCGTCGTGTGATAAGACCTGGGCAAAGTCAAGGGGACGGTTTTAAAGCGTGGCTGTTATAGGGAAGAATCTGAGGGAATGAAGAATGGCAATAATCCCTACTAGGTTTACACAGTCTGTCAGGCGCTCACTTATCTTCCTACTGTAGCTCTGAGGGATCCTGACTAGTTACTGTATCTTCTTCTTCAGGGAGAATATCAGAGCTGGGTTGTGCTCGCACCTCATGCACATCAAATGGGAGTCGAGCTCAAATTGGATCAGACATAACGAGAGCAACCTACCAACCTGCTCTGATGAAGATCTGGGTTTCGCTCTGAAAACAACAAGGTAGGCATCCATTTCAAATCACAACAAACGGTCTAATACATGGGCTGACTGTGTGAATTGCACAGCACATTGCATATAGTAAGGGAAATCGGCCCATTAAAAAACAGCAATAAAAACATGTCAGGCGATCATCTAGTCAGCGTGTCTGCTGATGCGCTCCCATCGCAAGAGCTACAATATGTTGCATTTTCTGGCTGAGTTAGAACGCAGCAGTAATCTCCAGAGGTTCAGCCAAATAAATCAATACATGCTCGGATGTTAAAGGCATAAATCTATCCCTCATTTGTCACGGCTAACAACGTGGTCGAGTGTGTGCCTCGTTGCATGCAGGAGCCCCGCCGGAGATGTGTCCTGGGCTCATTACCATTCAAGCTGTGAATGCCTAAGTCCATGACCCAAATTCAAGATGACACATAAAATACACAGATTCAAAGTCAATCTGCCGCTCATATCTTCAATGTTTTGTGCTGTGTCTGTGTTCTGGGTCTCTAAATGTTGTTAAGAAAAAGGGAAGGGGGGTAGATATGTGGAAACAAGCTCCCAACGATACTATGGAGGCTTGAGTAAGTGGGATCATGGTGGGAAACAAATCAGGACCAATTGAAACAATTTGAAGGTAGTGCCCTCTTAGAGTCAGTCATAGAGTCCTAACCCTCTGGAGATCTTAGGGAGCTGCATGCAGGACACTAAAGCTCATCTTCTGATAAACTAAACTGCAGCTAGTACTTTCAGTAAAAAACAGCCTTTCCACAATACTCTTTCATCTGGAAATTAGAACCTGTGCATTGCTAAAACCACTATTTAAAAACACAATGTGTGCACAGCTTAAGGATCTGCACTTATTTCATAGATACATCTCATATACTGTTAATTAAACATGAGCAGGGGAACCTAAAAGGAAATTAGTTTGCTCTCCGAAGACCAAGAAAATGATATTCTCTAAGCCTCCTCAGCAGGGCTGGAGGTGGAGACGGACTGGGAAACATTGATTTCACTGTAATTTGCCTCTAGGTGTCAGAAAAAATGCTGAGTAGCTGGACTAGCGAGCTAACATTTCACATTAATTCACTGCTTAGGTGCAGATAAGCATTGATTGGTTGTCCCGGGGTGAAAAGAGAGCGCGAGGATAGATAGTTTGTAGTCACCCCCGTAGAACAAGGACACACGTGGCACTGATGCATTTTTCATCCATGGCGTTGCACGCTCCGACATGTTTTTCCTGCACCGAGATTGAATAAAATATTCCGGTGACCACAAACAAAATAAAGTGGAACATTTCTGCAGCTGAAAAAAAAAGACTTGAACGAAGCAGTATTAAGCAAGCGCACACTCAGACATATCTGTCACAGGCAGAGACTGCGACGGCACTTCAAAAGCATGCACTGACCATATCACAGAGCTCGGCGTGTCTGTGTTATGACTCGCAGCTTCACCGGATCTCAACAAATCCACAGGCGCTACGCAAGTGTCACCACACGACTGTGAGTGAAAAATTAAAAAAGGCAGCTGAAAAGCTACAATAATTACGCTTATTTTCCAAACCAGACGTCTGTATTTTTGCACAACGGTTTGCTTGATAATAACAATCAATTTGGGGAGGAAAAAAAATGCTGCAAAAGAAGAGCCTTTTTGTGTGTGCCTTGTTTGGACACACAAAAGATGCTACAAAGAATTGATAGGCCACTCTTTGATCAATAACCCAAATACATGACTTATGAGGATATTGTTTGCTTTTTACTTCAGCGATATGAACACATTATTGACCACACACAACACCGACGCTGCCTTCCCTATTGCCTGCGGTGCACAATGTGGCACATAGTCATTACAAAGCTTCCTGCTTATATATGCAGAACTAATGACGCTCATCTTTTTGCATCCTTCTCCCATTCTCTCTGCTGTGAACTCCTCTGGCCTATATTTAGAAAAACAAGATCTCTGCATTTTTTTCTTGTTTTGCACGCTGGAGCCGAGGAAAGATGATGTATCTTACGGTTGATGTAGGGTGCAGTCAAAGCTGACAGGATATTTTAACACCACGATGACAACAAACCTGGCCACCGTGAACACGTGTTTTCATATCTGTCAATAAGTCTCGCAGATGTAGATCGCAGAATCTAAAAGGAGAGACGCTCTTGTGTAATATGAGCGAGGGAGGGAACAAATGAATGAACGCTGTGAATTTAAGACTGAGGTGATCTATGCGCTGCAATTCTTGTACCTAGCAGCTACCGTTATTTCATCTGCTCTCGCCTGTCACTACACATCAGCACGAGGCAGCTGACACAGTCGTGACCGGGGTAAAAACGCCATCTGCAGCTTTGTTGATTTATGCTAACTTTGTAGCAAACATCTACTTCTTTGTCACAATTTATGAGACAAATGATACAAATGACTGATTTTCTTTTTATGTCTAAACAAAATGAATAAATAAACTCTCTTTGTTTTCATGACTGAATAAACTGAATAAACAAACCAATCTCCAAGGTCAACACAATCATACTGCTTTACTTTGGTTATATCTGGCGGACCCTGCCATCTTTCCAGCTTCTAACAGTGTTCTGGGGACCTTATTGTCCTCCAAGAAAAGCCTGTTTATTCAGTTATGGGACAAAAATGTCTGAGTTTAACTTTCTTCTCAAGAACTACACAGTGCCCCTTTAATCTCCACCTTTCACTGAAGTAAAGCACTGCGGTTTTCAGCTTCCCATGTGTGTCGTGATCACCCTTTCGCAAAACCAAACAACAACTCATCAAGCCTGAAGCCCACCCCGCTCGAAGAGCGATGAGTGATGGGGTGGGAAACTCCCTTGCAAAAAAAAAGCACCATCTACCTACCGCGCCCAGTCGGAAAAATGCACCTTCAGTTCTGCTGCTCTATTACCCCGACCCCCTAGAGTGAAACACAGCAGCTCAGTATCCCAGTTGATCTGCAACACGAGCTAATGAGCTCAGCGGCGCTACAGAACACAGCCCGGGAAATCGAAGCAGCCGGAGAGAGACGTGTAAATTAGAGTGATCCCCCCCAGACGATCTGCCGGACAAAGGCCGGCATATGGAGATATTTACCAAGCAGGTTGGCCAATCGAAATCAAGGCCCAGTGGTCTATAGAATACGCTAATTAAAAGACTTCAAATCGTTGTAAACATTAAGAGGCCATCTCAGAATCTGGCTACAATACATTGAAATGTAATCATATTACACAGTATATAAATGTTATGGATATATCCTGTGAGTGCTCGTATTGACCACTGCCTGTCCTGTCATAGTTGGAGGCGTTAAATTTAGCAGGACAGACTGGCTGAGGTTGACGCGCCATTCAGAGCCAATTCAGGAGCCAGCCTTTCACGGCAGACCGATGGAATTAAATGCATGTGACAGCACAGCACATACAGCTTGTTTCATCATCTCGCAGAGCGCACTCAGCCCTCATCTATTTCCCTGTGCCCCAATCCTTGTTCCACTTGGCAGTGACTGATGGAGCTTGTGTTATAAAAAGAAGAAGAACAAACAACCTTAAAAGTCTCTTACCATACACGCGCTCTTGAGCTATAAAATATGACTGGACTTTTCATGGAGGATGAAAAACAGGCAAATTGCTTCAGCACCTCTGATCGAGATCCCTGGGGGAACGGACGGCTCTTGTGAAATGCTTGAAGGAATTCGATTCGGGAATTCAGCTCGATGCGGACATTCACACGCACTTCTTACAGACCACGCTGAGCCCGTCCACAGCCGTAGTCTTTGTAGCATCAGGGTGCGAGCACGGGTACATTTGAAACCTTAAATGTCAGATTCAGTGATTAAATCGATAGGGAAACTAATCTTCTGTTGCCTCGGACCAAATGGTTTATAAATCCTGCGGCAATCCCCTAAGTAAGCACAGGAATTCATGAATGCTAAACACATTTGGTTTTCTCTCCTCTAACAAAGGAGCGCCTTTGATACTACCACCCCTCTTGTAGGACAAGAGTGCTGAGCAGACACTTTTCTTTTAAATATGAATCTCAAATGAGCTTTAGCTTTTGATATGGCTTTATAATGGTTCAGCTGGGATGGGCCCATTTAGCTACTGTACAGCTTCCAACAAAGCAAATGAGACTGTGTGTGATGCTGCTTGTGATTTTGGCATCCTTGTGTTGTGTCTTCGGGTCCATTCTAAAATCTTTTCACTTTCCAGAGGTGCTCAGTGTCACTGGACGAGAGAAATGAGTGCATCAGCGGACATTAAATTGAATCATGAATGGAAGAGATTAACAGGGCAGGCTGCAGAGTAAGAAGCTGAAATCCTTGCTCCCAGCACCAACACCAACACTGATATCCTCACAACCTTGACACCAGGAGATAAGATCAATCTCTGCATCAGGCTGATCAAACAGCCACTGTGTCCCAGAGAGGGCACAACAGATCCTCCACCATACTCAACCCCAGATTGTCGCAGCACAAAGGGCATTTGCTTTAATGATTGCTGGCTGTCCGAAGGAGCCGTGCTCCCAATCCCAACCACACAATACTGCTCTAATCTGCCCGAAACTCCCCCTACAGCTCAGACTCTTCTAATCCCTCATAAGAAAGAGGAGCCAGATGGTCATGAACAACTGCTAGGGGGCCTGAGGATGAGCGCATGTATGGAGATGCCTGGAGTGCCTGCCGCTGTTTACCTTGTGCTTCAAGTTACCACTGTAAGCCCCGTGCAGCGGATGGCATGTGGGTGGTGAGCACGCCTCCAAGGAAGGCTGTGCGTTCTTTGTGTGTGTGCTCGTGCATGTGCGCACAGTCAGAAAGAAGAGCAACCCCCCGCCGTACCTGGTGTCTGGTTACAGCAGCGCACCGTTCCCCCTCCAGTCCTGAGATGAGATGTCACAGCTTCAGAAGCAGACCTCCCTACCAGCTGCAGTAACCTTGTGATTCCTGGAGTGTCAGAGGTAGAGCAGCGAAGTCCCAGGGGTGTCAAGATACACCATGCCTCTCACCCTCCCTTGCTACATCCCAGAAATGTGCTCATTCCCTGCTCTGAAAACCCTCAACCAGGCGCACTGCTTCTCCAGGATCCAGAAAGTCAGCCAGCCAGCCATCCGCCGATGAGCCTCAAGCTGTCACGCGCTAAAGGTCGTAGCCAGCAGCCACATGCTACGTCCTAACCCCCACATCACCCCACTCTTTCCCCAAGTGACACTGATTAAACTGTCGTTAGGATGATCTTGTGGTGGGGAAAAGAAAACAAAAATATCAACCTGCGGGAATACGAGGGAATGTGCATGGTGGGTGTTCATTAAGTGAACATTACCAGAGTGAAAATTCAATTATTGCGCAGCAGGGGATCCGCTGCGCTGGGGAAAGTCCACAGCCACTTAAGGTCCTTCTGCCCCCACACACGCGCACACGCATATACGCATATAGACATATGCATCCACCGGCATAATGACGGAGAGAGTCCTCAAATCTCAGGCAGAGGGAGAGTATCTGCTCACTCTCAGGATGTTTGTAATGCATTTCCACGGGGGCCAACAAGCCCGGCTCCACTTGAATCGGAGGCCACCAGCCTTGAAATCCAAAGCCTCTTTTCCACCTCCCTATTAGTGGTGTGCAGCAGTCGGTTATTAGTGGCGGGGTTTTTGCCACTGAAAAGGGTTAAGCACAAACTGAGCTGGAGAGAACCCTGGAAGTAAACGCCTACACACAAATCCCCTGTGACCGCCCCTCAAGAAGATAGCGGATAATAATGCCCCCGTGACCTCGGACAAAGGTCGACATGTTAAAGTGCACTGAGGCAGCTTCTGATCTATTAAACGAGCCAAGCAGGCCGGAACTGACGTGCAGGGAACTGATAGGGTCACTCTGTTAATGCAGAATGTAGCAAGGCGTACAATCCAGAGTCTGACAAAGGTTGGATGCTATGTGAAATGTAAATGAAGTCACCTCTTGAACCCATGTAGTCAAATCCTCCATACGATCATGTGTCTCACAAGGTGTTGAACCTCGCCCCATCCTTTCTTGAGGGCGAGCCCTTCGAGGATGCTCCTTTCATACCTGATCATGATACAATCACCTGTTACCAATGAACCTGTTTACCTGTGGAATGTTCCAAAAAGGCGTTTTTGGAGCATTCCACAACTTTCCCAGTCTTTTGTTGCTCCTGTCCCCACTTGTATGAAACATGTTGCTGCCATCAATTTTAGAATAAGCATTTACTTACAAAAATCAATGCAGTTTATTGGGAAGATATGAGGTGGTGCATTATCATTATCAGGATCATGAAGAGTCATGAATGAGACAATAGTGAAAATACTCAAATGAATGACTTGAAAAAGGTGATGTACTGTCCTATACTGGGCTTCCTGACTTATTTTGAATTAACCCCGAGCCTGTCACCATGGCTGAAGGCATGGATTGAGCATTGTACCCCTCACAAAAACTAGTTAAATACAATGCATTACAAATTCCAAACTAAATAATATCATGGAGATTACCATTTATTCATCCTGTATGATTTATGATACCTCTTCACAAAACGTAAAGTTAAAGTGATTCCAGTATGCTTTAGTGCAATTTTAGTTCTTTATCTTAATATTTTAAAAATATCTTGATGATTAATGGGATAAAATTGTGAATCACAATAATGCTGGACCGGATAACTGTAGCATGAAATTAGCAAATGTGTTTTTTACTCCTCAGAACAGTATGAGGGCAGGTGCTGCTCACACTCACAAAGTGATGCTTTAAATCTCTATCCCTAATTCAAACAAGGCCCGAGGCTACGAGGACACTGAGTACTGACTGAGGCGCGCTCACATTAGGGTGAGTCAATGTCTGCATTAATGAATCTGAGATCAGCTAAGCTGTCCTGACCCTTTTCATTCCCTTAAACAAACATTTGCATGAAGGCGAGGCACACTGAAGAGCCCCTGAGCCATTTGTATGTCGGTGCCAATCACTCTTGCCCTTGCGTCTCTGTGGACGGGGTAATGATATGAGGATGATAGTGAGATATCGCCCTGAAGCAGCAGAGAGCCCCACAGCTCTGGGGCCTGAGCCTGGCCATGAGCGGTGTGAGTACACGAAGCGGACAATGGGATAGATGGATCCCCATTTGTGTGGTGCATGTGTACGTGTGTGTGTTTTCAATGCTGGCCGGTTCACAGCTGGGCTCGGGCTAATACCCACTCTGTTGCCCCAGTTAGCAGGGCTCACAACCCAGTGACATGGTGGGCTGGGGTTGGTAGATTCCCCAGTGTTGGGATGTTTTTACGCTTCACGCTTCGCCACATCCACACAAAAGACTTGGCCTCATAACCCATAAGCCCTTTAATCCATTCTGTAAACATTCAAGGGATGCCCACTTTTACAACAAATGCCCATGCATGGGTACACAGCAGAGCCTGCCACACGCTGGCCAGGTTTGTCCGGGTGAAATCTATTTGTGAGTAAATCTGGCACGCAGAGCCCCGTTCCATTAGGATTCGTTTTTTTTTCCTTTCCTTTCCTGTTAATACTTCAGACAAAGATAATTACAATCATTTTTAATAACGCAGATTAAGTTAAATATCCTGCTGCAGCACTTACAAACTTTATCCATCGTGTTTTTTCCCCAAGAGAAAAGACACCTCATCGAAAGAGCAAATAATAAAATGAAGCACATAAATCAGATCATTTCCTCTAGAATTACTTGAAACCATCTGACCATCTCAGCTCATATCCCCCCGGTGCACATTGCGTTGCTCGTCAATGTGACTGCGCTGTAGAGAGGTGTACTCTTTCACTTGCATGCCAAAAGCAGCTTTCAACCCCATGTTCACTGTAAATCATACAACCACCAACCTGAATGATCAACCCTAATGAACCCATGCACTCCTAAGCACTACAATCTAACCCCCCCCCGACAGTCACATACAAAAGGAGACGTGGTGCAATGCCACTGACTCCGTCATGACATCCAGGAATAGCAACATGAAGAGAGAGGGGCATGAATAAACAGCCTGATGTAATAATTAGAAACACATGACTGCACTGACAACCATCCCTGTGCCATAATGTTTCCTGATGAGCATTCCAAAAAATAAACTTATCACAGACCAAGTCCCATTTAATACCACACATATGGATAAAGATTAATACAGAGTAACTGAAGCCAGATTGAATCTGTCAGTATCGCCTTTATAAGCCACATCTGCACACTCAGATCATCAACTAGATCAGCGTGAACAAGCATGATGAGAAAAACATGAGGAAGATGATGAGCCACTTACCCAAAAGATGAGATTGAAGATGAACATCATATACTTCAAGCAGCAGAGGCAGCCCCTTGCCATGTTGCACTTCTTGAATTCTAAAAGGAACACAAAGGATAGATCCAGGTAAAAGACCACGTATTTGCTGCTTTTGGGGGAGCTGTACTTGCTGTTGGTCTTGTCTCCTGCGCTGGCGTCAGCTGCCGCTCCAGCCTGCCCCTGCTGTGCG